>BDJD01003282.1:7687-29929 GCA_002564525.1 Rosa multiflora | reverse complement strand
ATGACTATGTATCAAATCACACTAATATGGAAACAGAGCCACTCCAAAATGAAATGATACCCACTCAGTAGCCTATGTCACTGGCTATGTCACAGCATCAAACTGAATTTTTAAGACAGTCACTGATCATCTCCACTCAAAAAAGCTTTAAATCTTCACTCAAACCAAACCAAAACTTGGAATCGAATTGTTTTGTTTCATAATCAAATGCAGAAATAATTATAAATCATATTCGACTTATAATTTGAAAACTAAACACTATCTCAATGACTCGAAATTAAGTAAGAGAAGTTTCTGAGAATCGAGTCTGAAAGATTACCCGTTCGAGGTAGACGATTCGAGTTCTGCAATTCTTCAAATCCCTAAAATTTGGGGCTTTTTCTGTGAAGTACTTTTGCACAGTCGGCGCTGCTTCACCGTTGAGCAAAACAGTCGTCGGAGAATGTATGTGTCTCAGAATGTGGTAGCCGGAGATGAAGAGGATTAAGAATTCTCTATTTCGGAGTAGGGTTGAGTGATTTTTTGGCGTTTGAAATCCCGAAACGATATGGAGAAGATGAACAAGTTTTACTTTACCGGCCAGAAACTGCCAAAGAAAACTGACGGTGGCAGTTTTGTAATTAATTTGAAATGCAGTGGTAGATCGTGAACAGGTGACCTAAATTATCATCGGAACATTCGTGGTGTTTAAATTATAATATCACACTTCAAAATGACCTTTTTTTTTATCATTTTCCCTATTATTATTTTTGGCTGAATAGAGGATTAAGAAAGGCAATGAAACTCCTTAACGCCTCAAAATTTAATTAAAGAAGTTAAAAGAGATACTTTCGTGGCTAGCAGCTATTTAATTTTCACCACACTTCATCTTTAGATTCTTCTTCTTCTGCTGTCTCTATTTAATATGTTAGATGGTACCAGAGGTAAAAATCTCAATTTTGTTCCCGCCCTGTCTAGTTTGGATTTCATATGCAATGTGTAGTTCTTTTTCTTTTTTTTTTCTTTTGGCAAGAAAGTTTAGGTTACAGAGAGATTGCTCTCCAACCAAGACAAGAAGACCCTGTTGAACCACCACAACTATCACCACCAAGGCCCGCGATGTAAGAGCCTAGCTTGCAACCCAACTTCTAATTCTGAGTCGATCAATTTATAGCTACGCGACCTTACAACTTAATGAGTACCACGGTGCTAAACTATGTCCTATGGATTGCTACACATGTGAGTTTCTTTACCAGCTTCAACACCAAAAGAAAACTAGATTTTCAATTCGAGGCTCAGGTAGGTCAGCAAAGGTGGTAACTGACTAACTGTTACGGTTCTCAAAGATGGAAATATTGGGTTCCAAATTGGACCTTGGGCTTAATGTGGGCTTGGTGGTATTGGATTCACATAGCCTCTAGGTTTTTAACTTTTTAGTTTAGTTTTAGGCTAGCATCGAATTTTTTTATTTTTACATATATTGTGAGAATATCATGAATGATCACTCAATTTTCACATGTTTGACATTTTGGTCCCTCACTTTTTAAAAATATATCACTTTAGTCACTCAAACGTTAACTTTGTTATTTACTTTAGTCACTCTGTTAATTTTTCCAGTAAAAAAAAAAATTTCCACAATATCAATGATATTTTCATCCAACCAGTCATGAAAAATTGTGAAGTTTGAATTGGAATGATTGGGAGAAGTGATGAAAAAGTTATATTTTGATAAAATTACCCTCTAAAAATGCATTTTTACAAAAATATCGTGTATTTAACTGAGATTTTAACGAGGATTTAGCAAAGTAACTAAAGTGATTAACAAAGTAATAGTTGAGCAAACAAAGTTATATATCTGAAAATTTAGTTACCAAAGTGTCGAATGAATCATAGTTAAATGACCAAGGATATAGCCACAATAGGGCGAGAATGACTCTTGACCCTTCTCAGATTTTCAAACTAAGCCATGATTGGTCAATATATGTGATATTGACATATATATATTATACTTTAATCTAATCTTCTTCTTTTTTGAGTTAAAAAAGTCATACTATTATGAGGTTCCATGGAATATTCCTTGATGGTATGCCATATAGCTAGGGTTTTTTTCATCGCTCCACTTTAATCTAATATTTGACCCTTCTGATAAGAAAGAGAAAAGGTTTGTTTTAAATATTATAATTACCAGCTTGGGACAGAACTCCTACTTCTAGTCTCCTACTATCTCATAATTTTTTAATATACTTTCCTAAGATCATCGGCCACGGTAAGCTATAACTGGCTTGCTATATGGCTTACCATCAAGGAATATTCTATGGAACCTTTGAACAACATAGCAAAAGTTTCCCACGGTAAGCCAAAAGCCATAAGGCATAATTGAAAAAAGTAGTATAATTCATTATTATGTATTAAGATAATTTAGTCCAAATGTATTCAATATTAGACTCAAATAAAAGATCTTGTTGTGATCTTCATAATAGTTTAAATTTTATTACTAAGAAATTTATAAGCATAAAATTTTAGAAGAAAAAAGAAGTGTAATTAAAATTGATAAAGGATACACATGGAATAAAAATAAGGTGAGTTCAATATAGAGGGACAAAAGAGGAACAAAAGAATAAATAATAAAAAATAGAAGTGCTATACCTTATCAAGTTGAATGCCATATATGGCTTGAACTATTGCCAAATGCCAAACGGCAATTTTTTTTTTTGGAAAAACGTGAGATGCCTTATGGTGGAAGGTGATGATATTCCATATATGGAGTTATGCCCTACGATGGCAGATGGTCTAATCAATCATTGATTGTTTTCTGCCACCAATATCTCAATTTGGATAGAATTCTAGTCGCTCACGTTCCTTATAATTTTTAATATATTTTCTTAATAAATGATTGTTTTCTTCTATGTTTGTTTATATTCAGGCTTATGCAGTATTTTTTTTTTGTCTCATAGTCATTCTCTCAAGTTGTTTCCTCTCATAATCTCGTCTTTTGTCTTTCTCAGATTTTCTCCCTACAAACGGCAAGTTGAAGTCTTCATAATTGAAAATTTGGAATATGAAAGCCTTTTTAGAGAGATATCATAAGAGAAAAGCAACGGATTAGTTAAGACCAACTGAAGCTCCTCAAATAAGAAATACATCCAATGATGGTTCTTCAGAATATCATCCCGAAGAATTGAACTTGGAAAATCAATTGGCACCCCCTTAATCTCATCCGATAAGTAATGCATCTGAAGATATTGGTACGTCAAAACATTCTGTTAATGAGATTAATATAGAACACCTTCCTAGAGATCCTAGACTTTGGACTCCGATTTTAGAGTACCATCCTAATGTTCAAGATCGAGTGTGAAGACATTATTTGTTGCAAGGTCCTTGTCAACCAAAAAACTATAATTTTCCTCAATCAGAATTTAGTGGTGTTAAGCGAAGGTTTAACACCAATTAGTTTAAAGATCATCCTAGTTGGTTGGAGTATAGTATAGAAAAGGATGGTGCATATTGTTTGCATTGTTATCGTTTTTAACCAAATATTGGAGACCAAGCATATGGTGATGTATTTGTTGGTATGAGGTTTAATAATTGGAAGAAAAAATATAAGCTTAAAGATCATGTTGGAGGGACCAATAGCGCTCACAACAATACTAGAAGAATGTGTGGAGTTTTATTAAATCAACACAACAAGATCGGATTAACTATCGCACTCATTTGATTGCATCAGTTGATTGTGCTCGTTTTCTACTTCCACAATGGTTGCCATTTCGCGGTCATGATGAATCTGATTATTCAAATAACCAACTTTAGAGAGCTTTTGAAGTGGCATTCCGATAAAGTTGATGGTAAAAAAATAGGTTGTCTTGAAAAACGCTCCAAGAAATCGTCAATTAACATCATCTAATATTTAACGATATTGTCAATGTTGCTGCAACTGAAACTTTCAATGTCATAATTAGTAACATGGATGATGCATTATTCTCTATTCTTGTTGACGAGTCTCGTGATGTGTTAGGAAAAGAGCAAATGACAATTATATTGCAATATGTGAGCGAAGGACAAGTAATTGAGAGTTATGTCGGTGTTAAACATGTCACTTATACTACTTCTGCATCACTTAAGGTAGCCATTGATCAATTCTTTTCAGATAATGGATTAAGCATATCTAGCCTTCGTGGTCAAGGTTATGATGGAGCAAGTAATATGAGAGGAGAATTCAATGGTCTAAAAACACTTACTTTAAAGGAGAATGGGTCAGCTTTTTATGTTCATTGCTTTGCTTACTAGCTTCAGCTGGCTATTTTGACTGTAGCAAAAAATCATATCTTGATCTCTAATCTCTTTATATTTATTGGCAGTCTGATGAATGTTGCTGGAAGCTCATATAAACGTCGTGATTCTCTTTGAGAAAAAAAAAGTGGCCAAGATTATCGAAGAACTTAATATTGGTTCTATTTCAAGTGGGAGGAGCTTGAAGAAACCAAACCACCATAAACGAGCTGGTGATACAAAATGGAGCTCACACTATGGTACTTTGATAAGTATCATCAACTTATTTCCATCTTTAGTTGAATTACTTGAAGAATAAAAAAGAATGGATCATCTTCAGATCAGAATCAAGATGCAAGCAGACTATTGACTCATTGGAATCATTCGACTTTGTATTTAGTCTGCATTTGATGAAGGTTTTGTTGGGAATTACAAATCAATTATCACATACATTCCAAAGAAGAGACCAGGATATTGTGAATGCATTGAACTTAGCTGAAGTGTGTAAGGAGCAATTGCAAAATATGAGAGACAATGGATGAGATTCTCTTCTTAGTCAAGTTAGTTTCATTTTGTGAAAAGCATAAGATTGATGTTCCTAACATGGATGATGTTCTTTGTATTTCAGGGAAATCACGGCGTAGAGCTCTAAATATCACTAATCTGCATAGGTATCGAGTTGAATTATTTTGTGCAGTTATAGATATGCAACTTCAAGAGCTAAATGATCATTTTACAAAAACTACTACCGAGCTACTTCTCTGTATGGCATGTCTTAATCCATCTACTTCATTCTCAGCTTTCAGCAAAGAAAAATTGATTTGGCTTGCTCAATTTTATCCTAAAGGTTTTTCTGCAGTGTCTCTCTTGGCTCTTGAAGATGAATTGGACACTTACATATCTGATATGCGAAGCAGTAGGTGATTACACAATTGAAAGGAATTAGTAACCTTTGGAGAAAAAATGGTTGAGACACAAAAGGACAAAGTCTATCCATTAGTTACTTGCTCCTAACATTGACACTAATTCTTCCAGTTGCAACTGCTACTGTAGAAAAAATACTTTCTGCCATGAAGATCATAAAAAGTGATTTGCAAAACCGAATGGAAGACATGTGGATGAATGGCAACATGATTGCATATATTGAGAAAGATATATTTGATGGTATTGATAATGAAACCATCATGAAAATATTTCAAAATATGAGCAATCGTGTGGAAAATTATAATTATTTTAGAGATACTTGTTATTTTTAAGTATTGTAATGATTTATAATTTTTATATTATTTGATGAAGTTTATGTTTGTTTAGTATTATTATTTAAATTCTAACCTCCTAATTAAGATTTCTGGCCACACCACTGTGAGTGGCTATTTGTGAAATTCTTTTTTTTTTCTTTTTTTTTTTTGAGTGAAGACTTTATTATTCAAATATCGATCAGTCTAGCACGATTGAAATAGAAGCTGGTTCGGTTTGAGCATGATGAATCACTGCGTGCCGATGTAAGGGGGCATGAACAACCTTAAATGCTTAAAATACTGTTATGAGATCCCAAAGAAACTAGTCGTTTTGTTGCTTCATTTTATTCCTCTTCAGATGTCTTGTTTTGATGTTTTCTTTTCTTTTGAGCGTAATCCTAAAAAGTGAATGTGTTAAGAATGAATTGTGTAATGTACCGGTGTAGTTGATAATATATTTTATATAAAGGCGTTTTTCTAACTATGGATATTAATTTTTTGTTTTAAAGAAGAAAAAACTATGATTATGTCGTTATTGTACTTTGCATTCATATTGAACGATCTTTTCAACTAAAAGAAACCATAGTGGGGAGTTGCCACAATGGGGTAGTGCCACAAAACAAATTTTGACAAAAATAAATAAATATCAGATAATTGGTCTGGTGGTCCCACTTAGTTTGAATGTTCTGATACTTTGACAGATTTATGAGGTGGTCCGACGTGTCGATAGTGCTTAGGCGGGTCCCACTTAGTTTGAATGTTCTGATGCTTTGACGGCTTTATGAGGTGGTCCAACGTGTCGATGTGCTTTTAGGCGGGTCCGACATGACATCATGTATAATCTCTACAAAACCTTCGACATCTTGACGTACAAAACCGTACTCCAATTAGTTAGGAAGCTAGGATGTCCTATAATAAGACGACTCAATGTTTCCGTCTCACATTTCATTAACCGACAAGTGAAGCCACAACGAATAAACGTCTCACAAGACAGAACCGACGCCCTGGAATGGCAGGAGCAGACAACACTACTCCCAGTTCACAAGGGTTAGTACAAAATTCATGAGTTCCCTGCTTCCTCTTTTATCTGTTGCAGCCCCAGTAGTCAGTTTGTTGATTAAAATTCTCTTGTCAATGATCTTCATTTTTAGTAAGCCCAAAATTTATGCAAGTAATCTTAGCTGAAAACTAAAGAATGCAGGTTGTACTATTGTTTTATTTTCATACATATGGAAGTTGGAACTCTATGTCGTTCATGGAAGTTCTATTCTCTGTTTTTTATAGTCGAAGATTTTTGTTATATTTCTGAAACATTAGATGATCCACTCCGCTTTCTTGATTTCCCATATTCAACAGGCTCAATATATTTTTCATCATTAAATATGGAAGTTGCTTAGATATTAAAGAAAAATGGGCAAGTCCCATGTGTTAGAAGAACATAGAAACATCAATCAGATGTGCATAGACCTACATTGGCATGTTACATCATGAAGTAAGAATGATTAGAAGCAGCAAGAAGGATTACCTGAAGAAGCCATCGGTGATGACTGCAAAAAGAAGACTTCTACTCTCTTACTGCACCTTCTGCTCAACTAGTAAATAGGACTAGTGCTTTTTAGAACGTGTATAGCAGTGAGAGCAGGGACTCCTTTTATATTGATATTATACTAACTAATCCCACCTATTAAGGGATTCAAAAGCATACTTAGTATCTTAACAACCAAATCAACATCTCAACAGAAACCAGCAGTTCTACTTTCATAGGATATTCAAATTACATATCAAAGACTCTACTTAGACCAAGTCAAATGGGATTATCTGCCACGTGTAATTAACCAAGCCCAAAAACTAACACCATGTTGTAGAAACAGGGGTACCCTGTTTTTGAAGTTTGGCAGTGTTACTTTTCTCAACATTCTTCTTCTTCTTCTTCTTCTTCTTCTCATAGGTGCAGGGAGGAGGTTCAGAGTTCTCAAGGGGCGTTGCACCAATATAATTTTACTCTCCTCACCATGCTAGGAATTCTCCTTCAAGTGAAGCAGGCAACCGGGAGTAAATCTCCATTTGTCACAGACCACGTTACAATGCTGACCTTTGTTGCCGTTTTCTTGATCTATATCTGGTCATTGGCAACTTACAAGTTATGTCACTTTCCCACCACAGATTTGGCCGATTTCATGGACAACATTAGCCTCTTCTTTGGATCACTTGCTCCGATCTTACTACTGCTTGTCCTCGTTCAAGCTTTCGGGTTGTTCACCCTCGGTTTGTGGATCCTGTACTTTCTTAGAGACTTTCTAACTAAGAAATCATACAGAAGGGCACTTGTTTATGTCTTGAAAAAAGTGCAAGAGCTGTTTAAAGGCCAAGAACAAAATGAGGCAGAGAATATTGTAGGATTACAAGAAGCAGGAGAGAAGAGTGCTGTACAAATACAAGAAGCAAGAGAACGGAAAGTTGATGAAAACAAAATGGAGGAGCTGCAGAATGGACTACCCTGATCGATTAAACATATTTATTCAGTTGTATTATTCGTTTCTAAACCTAGTAATAATATAGGCTTTATTTTTTTCTTCCACCTGTGAAGTTTTTCTCACCTGTATTAAATTTAGAGGATAATATGTCCCCTGTTGGAATATTTTTTTTCTTCGGGCAATTACCCTATTGGAATGTTTATTTCAATTTGCTTTTTTGTGTAATTTGGTTCAAGGCCCTTTGGTTCAGTTATCTACTTGTCTTGCTATTTAATAATTCGGGTGTTAGACATAAATATGAAGCAGCAAAGGATTTAATACAGATTGAGTTTCTCCTAACTCCCAACTAAACATTAAGCACTTATATTTTTTTTTCTTTTTAGCTTCCTGCATCATTTTACTCAAATAAGAGGGTCGGAACTCGAAGATAGATGAAAATATAATGAAAAAAAAAAAAGGAGGCGTGTCAAGTGGAGGTGTCAAATAGGGAGATTAAGAGAATTTTGGAAAAGACGGTCAACTCTTCTAGGAAGGATTGAGATATTAAACTTGATGATGTTTTGTGGGCCTATCGGACTGCATATAAGACTCCTATTGGCATGTCTCATTTCCGTTTATGCTATGGAAAGAATTGTCACCTTCTGGTCGAGCTTGAGCACAAAGCTATGTGGGCTATCAAATTTTTGAATTTTGACTTGGAAGTAAGTGGTGAGAAGCGGAAGCTTGATCTTTGTGAGTTGGAGGAGATCCGAGAAGAGGCATATGAGAGTGCCAAATTGTTTAAGGAGAAGACTAAGGTGATACATGATCGAAAATTGGTGAAGAAAACATTTCTTCCCAAGCAAAAGGTTCTCCTATACAATTCTAGGCTCAAGTTATTTTCCGGAAAGTTGAGATCTAGATGGAGTGGACCTTTTGAGGTAGTTGAAGTTTTCCTTCATGATGCAATCACAATCAAGAATCTTCAAAGTGGGGAGCCCTTCAAGGTAAATGGGCATCGATTGAAATCTTACTTGGACACCATATTTTAGAGGAGGAGGTCACCCTCCAAGATGTCCCTTGACTCATCCTTGACATATGGACCGGCAATGAAGTCCTTAAACAAAGCGCTCGCTAGGGAGGCAACCCTAGCATTACATGTGATGTTCTTTCTTGTTCATTTTGCATCAATAAGGCTATTTAGCCATCTTTTTGGGAGGTTGAGAGGTGCTTGGAGTGTGGAGAATAAGGAGATATTTTGAGCTACAATTCCTATGTGGAGGTCATGGAGGATGATTTTGGGTTGTGAGTTGATGGGATTAAGACTACGAGCTTAATGGAGGACCCTTGTCCTTATTCCTTGATGGACTATTTGTGATGCATTGCTCTTAGACACTACACATTTGTCAATGGAGTTGATCTTTTCATGAGCACCTAGAGCGATTATGGAGCATATGTTAAGGAAATCAAGGCCTTGTGCCTTGAAGTGGTGTCTCATATTGGTCTTCTCCGAAGGTCGTGAGCAATTGAGGGTCGACAAAGGGAGTTTTCCGTAACTTTTCTCCGCATTTAGATTTTCATTTTCATAGTTAATTTTTGTGCCTTCAGCAGGACTTCACTCTCATGCCTAAATCCGACACAGATTTTAGCTTTCAAGCTCACTTTACAACATTGAGGACAATGTTGGTTTTAAGTGTGGGGGTGAGGGCTCGGGCGACTAAAAAAAAAAAAATAGATTAGCTTTATGTAATTATATTTTAGTGGTTAATGCCTTTTCTAACCCCAATGACGAGTCATGGACTTAACTTGTTATGATTGTGGATAGATTGAGCATGATCTAGGACTTTGAATTTGTTTTGTGATTGAGTGTATATGTGATCTATGCTTGATTATATGTGTGCATATAGCCTATGGTTAGGTTGGTTCATCATAATTAGAGAAGTATATAGATTATTCAATTAACTTGCATACCCTTATTTGTGACCTTTTGTGCCAATATCTATAGTGTATGCATCGTTCATTCACTTATTCTTTCATGTGTGTACAATTTTATGACATTGCGTATCTAGAACTTGCTTGAGACCTCTCGAGGCTACTTTTAGCTTGCGACATGATGGAAAGGATGGAGGCATTAGGACTATATACCACCATGGCCAAAGAAGCATGTGCCCAAAAATATTTACCACTAGATTGCCACTTTGAGCCTATTTATATATTTAGCCTTTTTGTTCATTAGAACCACAAATTCCTACCTAGCCTATACACTTTTATCCTACCATTCCGTGGTAGTTGGTGAAGCGATTCGAGAGAATGACTTTATATTTGAGTGCTTCAAAAGAAAGAAAAAGTCAAAAGTGTGGGGGTGAGTGATTTGTCTAGAAAATAAAGTTCTCAAAAAAAAAGAAAAAAAAAGAAAGTTGGTGAAAATAGAAAGAAAGTTCAAGGAAAAGAAAGGTGATTCAAAAAAAAAAAGTGTTGAAAAAAAAAAAAAATTAGCTAGTATTATTTTTATTTATAGTATAGTGTAGTGTGGGTTGTATATCAGGATTAGAGTGAGTGACTTAGCATTCGAAAGCAAAAGTCTTAAATCTCTACAAGAGAGAGTTGCTTCACCGATTTCTATGGACTTTGTATTTCCTTATCCTTCATTTCTAATAGCCACTTGCCCTTAGCCCCATTACAACCAAATAAAAGACCTCTTAATCTTGAATGTTGTGGGCTACCTAGCGGAGACGAGATCGAAGAGCAAGCATATGGCGGCGCATGTTGTGAAATTGCTTTTGAGTGAAACACATGTAACCCCTAAACACTTGAGCGGTAATATTTAGTGAACCTTTGGGAGTTTAGTGGGTTATATCGGGTCTTCTATGTGCCTATTTGACTATGGTGGATTGATTTGATGTATGGATATCACATGCATATACTTGAGCATTTCTCACATGTGCATCTTAATTGCCTTACAAATTCATTATTCCTACGTTATGCTTTGTGGACCTCATGATCATTTACATAATTAGTTCTCCGAGGGTTATGGTTGGAAAGGCTAATACCGCACTTTCTTTATGTTTGAGGATATATGTTTGAGTCAATAGATTTTTGGTTATTAATTTATATTTAGTTTGCTTGGGGACAAGCAAAATTCAAGTGTGGGGGTGTGATTATACGCATTTATATGAGTATAATTATATCTAAAGCACTAGAATTAAGTCGATACTCATGTCAATTAATATGTAATTAATCTATTTTTATTTATTTTGTAGAAAATAAGCGAAATTGAGGAAACGAGAGAAAATAGTGCGAGATTGGAACAAATTGGAGTTTTCGACAAAATGACGAAATAGTCAATGTGGGTCAACCATGGTCAATGCCATCAAGGGTGCGGAATTCAATTTCCCCCAAGAGTATGTGTGGAAGTACATGGCGATGAGAGAAGAAAGAAGACGGAAAAGAAGAAGGAAGAAAAAAAAATGGAGAGAAGAAAAGAAAAAAAATGAAGATATATATTTATATGTGTATATGACATCATGCTGACGTCATCATGACGTCAGCCAAAGCATGATTGCACATGCAATGC
Source organism: Rosa multiflora (assembly GCA_002564525.1). Classification (NCBI taxonomy): domain Eukaryota; kingdom Viridiplantae; phylum Streptophyta; class Magnoliopsida; order Rosales; family Rosaceae; genus Rosa; species Rosa multiflora. Next base: position 18,419 of record BDJD01003282.1, on the reverse strand, counting down.
ACGGCTGCTCCTCTCCCTTCTCTCCTTAATTCTTGTGGTGCCACGTGGCACCTATTCACTTCACTCTTCCTCTGCGTCCACACACACCACCGGACCCATTAATTGATTTAATTCCAATTTTCCTTTTTTTCTCTCACACACCAGACGACGACACATATCAATTAACCCAATTTTTCCTCTCCTCCCTCTCTCACGTCCAGACCCAATTATCCCATTTCTTCTTCTTCTTCTCCCACCGAAACCAACTGTTGGGACCAAGATTAAGGAGAAAGGAAAAATAGGAATTAAAGTTCAATCATCATAATTCATAATCGGTCTTGGCTAGTTTGCCTACACATATAGATGATCTCGCATCCAGACAAAAGAGGAAGAAGACAACAATGGTACAGAACTACCATTGCATACTTGCAGGTAAGCAGCACTTGGGCCTATTGGGCCAATACAAAAGAGATTAAGGGGGAATTAGTTGGGCTATTCCTAACAAGTCCCACCCCCTTAGAAAGCAGGCCGACCTCGGCTGCCAAAGTGAGGAAAAAGTGCCACGATCTCTTAAGCCTCTTCCCAAGTCGCGTCATCCTTGGGCATACCCGACCATTGCACGAGCCACTGTGTCACAGATCGCCCCTTTTTCTGCACCACGGCCATGTCCAACACCTTCTCCGGTGTCCAGATAATCTCACCTTTGGCATCGAATTGAGGCAAGGTCTGTGAGCGGGGTGAGGAGTCACCGATGCAGCGTTTGAGCAGAGACACGTGAAAAACTGGGTGGATTTTCGAAGAGGCCGGCAGATCGAGCTTGCAAGCTACCTTGCCGATCCGATCAAGCACTTTGAAGGGTCCATAGAAGCGGGGAGCTAGTTTGTGGGAAGACCGCTTGATGAGTGAGCGTTGGCGATATGGATGTAATTTGAGGAAGACCCAGTCGCCGATCAAGAACTCCCTCTCCGTACGGTGTTTGTCAGCCTGCTGCTTCATGCGGTTCTGAGCCAAGTGCATGTGATGGCGGAGCGATTGGAGGAGATCATCGCGATTACGCAGTGCCGTGTCCACGGCATGCACCGCTGTGGTACCGGGCAGGTAGCGATTGACAGATGGTGGAGGAACACCGTATAAGGCCTGGAATGGTGTCATTTGAATGGTGGAGTGGTACGATGTGTTGTACCACCACTCCGCCCAGTGGATCAAGTTGTGCCAAGAGGATAGTTTATCAGCAACGAAGCACCGGAGATAGTGTTCGAGAGATCGATTCACGACCTCGGTTTGGCCATCCGATTGGGGATGGTAGGCGGAACTTTTGCAGAGTTGTGTACCTTGAAGCTTGAAGAAGGCCTCCCAAAAGCGACTGAGGAAGATTGGGTCCCGGTCGGAAACAATGGATTTGGGCATGCCATGTAATCGAAACACTTCTTTAAGGAATGTTGCGGCAATTTGGCTTGCTGTGTAGGGATGGGTAATGGGAATGAAATGAAATGCCCATATTTGGAGAGGCGATCGACCACGACAAGGATGGCATTCATACCTTGAGATGGTGGAAGTCCGTCCACAAAATCCATGGAAATGTCACAGAAGACTTCATCCGGAACCGGCAAAGGTTGGAGGAGGCCCGGGGGGTTGATAGCCTCGTAGTTTTGTCGCTGGCATTGATCACAAGCGGCTATAAAAGCTTTGACATCGCGGCGGACTCCGGACCACGTAAAGTTGCGGGTAAGGCGGACAAGTGTGCGGAGGTACCCGGAATGGCCAGCTTCAAGGGACGAATGAAATTCGTGTAGGATCTTGGCCCTCCATTCCGTTGTCTGAGGTACGAACAGTTTGCCTTTGTAGTATAATTTGTCGTTCACCAATGAGAACCCTTTATTTGTGTTGTGACTTTGTTTGAGTGCAGTGAAGATGGCCTGAGCTTCTGGGTCTTTAGAACAGGCTTGTTGGATGTGGGTGAGGCAGTCGAAGACCGGGGCAGAAACTGCTTGCAGTGCACAAAGTTCCGGTTGACGGGACAAGGCATCCGGAACGGTGTTCAAGTGGCCGGCTCGGTACTCGATCCGGTAGTCATAACCCAACAGCTTGGAAATCCACTTGTGCTGTGACGGAGTGGAAATACGTTGGTCAAGCAAGTGTTTCAGAGTCTGGTGGTCCGTCAAGATGGTAAATTGGCTGCCAAGGAGGTAAGGTCTCAATTTACCCATTGCATGTAGTATAGAGAGCATCTCTTTGTCATAAACAGAGAGAGCCTGATTTTGTGGTGAAAGGGCTTTACTGAGATAAGCAACGGGGTGTTTGTCTTGTGACAGGACTGCGCCAATTCCAATGCTGCTGGCATCCGTTTCCACTATGAATGGTTTAGTGAAATCGGGCATGGCCAGGACGGGGGCTGTAGTGACCGCGAGCTTGAGGTGGAGGAAGGCGTCCTCTGCGGCCAGTGTCCAACAAAAGCTGTCGGTCTTGAGCATCGAGGTGAGGGGTTGGGCTATGAGCCCAAAATGATGGACAAAACGTCTGTAGTACCCAGCAAGGCCGAGAAAGCCACGGAGGCCTTTGGGTGTTTGCGGTTTGGGCCAGTCCTTGAGGCATTGCACTTTGTCTGGGTCCACAGAAACTCCCTCACTAGAAATGACATGGCCCAAATAGTGCACAGAGTCTTGGGCAAAGGAGCATTTCACCAATTTCACCTTCAGTTGCTCTTGTTGTAATATTTTGAACACTTCCTCTAAATGAATCATATGAGAATCAAGATCCGTACTATAGACTAGAATATCATCGAAAAAAACTAGTACAAATTTACGTAAAAATGGCTTAAACACATGATTCATCAAAGCTTGAAATGTAGAAGGAGCATTAGAAAGCCCAAAGGGCATTACCATGAATTCATAGTGACCATCATGAGTACGAAAGGCAGTTTTGGAAATGTCCTCCTCATTCCTACCGATTTGGTGGTACCCCGCCCGTAAGTCCAACTTGGAGAAAAATTTGGCACCATGGAGTTCATCAAGGAGCTCATGAACGACCGGAATAGGAAAGGGATCTTTGATGGTGATGGCATTGAGATCTCGGTAATCCACGCAAAAACGCCAACTTCCTTCTTTCTTCCTTACCAAAAGGACCGGTGAGGAGAACGGGTTGCGACTCGGGCGAATGAGGCCATTATCAAGCATCTCCTTAACTTGTTTCTCCAATTCCTCTTTTTGTGAATGTGGGTATCGATACGGCCGAACATTGACAGGGCCTGTGTTGGGCCGTAGAGGGATGCGATGATCGATAGGCCGAATTGGAGGAAGGCTTGTAGGTGAGAGAAATAAATCTCCATAACTTGTGAGCAGTTGTTGCACTTTTGGGCTGTGGGTCTTGGCCTGGGGAACACGCGGGCCCAAATTGGAAGAATTAGGGTATAAATGCTCTTGTGTCATTAAAGCCATGAGTGAGCCGTAGTCCACCGTTCTGGGTCGTTTCGTGATACCTTGAAGAACCTGGCAGCGACCCTTGGCCGTAAAAATCATGAGCTTTTCGGAGAAGTGCTTGCCAATAAATCCGAGAGAATCGAGCCATGGAGCTCCCAGAAGCAAGTCGCAGCCTGGAACGACCAAGAGAAGAAAGGAAGATTGAAATTCATAGCCTTGAATTGTTACCGGAACATCAAGAGCTTGGGTCGAGGTAGAGAGCGATGCACCGGTGGCGGCGGTGAATCGTAGTAGTGGCGCTGCCTCTATGTATAGACCCAGACGTTTGGCCACCGTCGGATTCAAAAAATTCATGGCCGAACCACAATCGACGAACATCTCGATCGGGCTGCCGTTGATGGTCCCATGAAACTTCATCAGTTCACTCACCGAGGTATTGGTGATGGCATGGATGGGCAGAGGTATGTCAGAATCGGAGCTGTGGTCCTCAGCGGGAGCCTCTTCGATCTGTAGGTCTTCTAGTGGACCCGGGGCTTCCAGGATTGTCAGAATGGGCTTTTTGCACACATGGGTTTTGGACCACGTTTCGTCACAGTTGAAACAGAGACCTTTCGCTCTCCTGTCCCTCTGTTCATTAGGTGCTAAGTGACGAAAAGGGACCGTTGTATTTTGTCTATGGGATGAGGTGGAAGCATAGGGAATCAGTTGGGTGTTGGATGTGAGCTGGCTGGGGTTGGGTGCTGGAAGCAAATTTGGGGAAGAGTGGGTTTGACCATGGGATCTGGGTGTATAATGCCAGAGGGAAGGACGATGGTGACGTGAGCCTCTGATGTCAGCAAGCTTAAGCTCGAAACTGCATGCCAGACGCTGAGCTGAGGCCAGAGAGCGGGGTTCTAACGCGATGACGTCATGTTGTATTTCCGGTTTCAGACCACCGAGGAAAATGGGGAGCAGCTGGGAATCCGACCAATTTGGAGACCGGGAAGAGAGCTTGGTGAAAGCGATGATGAACTCATCAACTGAGGTAGTGTGCCGCAATTGGGAGAGGGCGGTTTGAATGTCTGTATCGCTGCCAGCGCTGTAATGCTCCAAGAAGGCTGAGGCAAACTGATTCCAAGTGGCACAGGGGTGACGCGTTTCGAAAGCGTTCATCCACATGCACGCATCCGGACCGAAGTGGGAGGCGACGGTGGAAATTTGCTCAGAGAAGGGAATGTGCTGGTTGCGGAGGTATCGTTCCGCCATGGTAAACCAGCCTAAGGCATCATCGCCGAGAAACCTGGGTAAATCGATCTTGGGTGGTCGGAAATGGTAAGAATCTTGGTGTTGGTGGGGGTTGAGGTGTTGTCTGTGGAAAGTAGTGGTGACAAAGTGAGGGATGTGAAATTCGGGAAGTGAGAGATCAGGAGAGGCCGTATGAAGGTTGTGAAAAGATGGCGGGTGGGTGGTTGAGGTGATGGTGGAGTAGTGTGGAGGAGTGGCGGATTACGGTGGTGGAGGTGTGTGAGGAGAAGGAATCTGGGGTGCGGTGAGTTGAGACGTGGAAGGGGTGGGTGGGATGGGTAATATGAGGTTGGGCCATGGTGATGCAGGTGCAGAGATGGTTCCAAAAGTAAGAGTAGGGAGACTGGCTTGACTTTGTGACAGTGGTGGTTGACGCTGAGTAATGGCCTGCACAATTGTGCTCTGTAAGGCTGCCATCTGAGCTCAGATGTGGTTTTGGAAAGAATCTTGCTTTTGGTTGATGGCGTCCATCGAATGGTGGAACTCTGCTTGTAGCAGTTCAAAGGAATGGTGGAGTTCTTCCACATGGTTGGGTTGTAGCTCATCGGGTTGATAGCATGAGGAACCAAGTAGGCGGGTTTGTGGTGTGTTGGATAAAGGTGGGAGAAAAGCGGAGGTGGTTGGGGTGGTGGAGGGATTTGAAGCTTGCAGGTTTCTAGCCGGAGCCATCCGGCTCTGATACCAGATGTTGGGACCAAGATTAAGGAGAAAGGAAAAATAGGAATTAAAGTTCAATCATCATAATTCATAATCGGTCTTGGCTAGTTTGCCTACACATATAGATGATCTCGCATCCAGACAAAAGAGGAAGAAGACAGCAATGGTACAGGACCACCATTGCATACTTCCAGGTAAGCAGCACTTGGGCCTATTGGGCCAATACAAAAGAGATTAAGGGGGAATTAGCTGGGCTATTCCTAACACCAACCCACCTCCAACTCTCTCTTTCTCACAATTTCTTCCTTCTCATCTTTTTCATCCCACCTCACCAAGATTTTCTTCTTACCTCACCAAGATTTTCTTTGCCATAAATCAAGGCTAGCCATAATTGCTTTATAGCAATTTGTGGCTTGTTGTTGTTACTCCTACTTCTCTTCACTTTGTTCCTCTTTAAATTTTGTATATTGATGTTTGTTTAATGATGGGTAGTGAGTAGATTTGTTGTTGGGGGCTAGGGTTGTGTGCCCTAGTCCAAATTTTATGTAAAGGATGCCTATTTTAATGTCATGATGCAATTTAATTTGTTGGATGCTTATATCAATTTTTGTTGGGTTAAAATGCATGTCTAGGAGCCTAGTTAACTCTAGGGTGTGTATTTTGAGCATGTCTAGGATGGAGTTAGAGGCTTGACCCCCTCTAATTCCTAAGCTAGAAACCTTCAATTTCGTATTCGAGGGGTTATAAGCATGGTGATTTACACCCGTTGCGTGAATGCGCGGGCGGGTCGCTTAGTAGTCTAATTCCTCGATCTTTAGGCCTCTTGATGTGAATTAGAGACCCTTGAACCGGCTCTAATTCATGCCAAGTGAGTTCCTACGACCCTTGAACCGGAGTAGGAATACCATGAAAGGGAATTTCGGTCCTTGAACCTTGAACCGACTTGGATACGACTACCGCCAAGTAGGAAATTTGCATCTACATTAGATTAGCTTCCGACACATGAGATTTGGGTGAAGGAACCTCCCTAGAACCCGACATTCCCATTATATTGTTCACACTTTTCTAGTTTAATTTCCTTGCATTTTTATTAATCGCTTTACATTTTATTACTTTTTGTTAAGTTCAAATCCACTCTCAAACATTAAATCCATCGACTCATTTGTGTATACCCATCTTGAGGCTACAAGTTAGTGGCTTTGAATAGGCTTGGTGTGAACTAAGCCGAGCATTGCCAAGGCTTGGTGCGAACTAAGCCGAGCATTGCCAAGGCTTGGTGCGAACTAAGCCGAGCATTGCCAAGGCTTGGTGCGAACTAAGCCGAGCATTGCCAAGGCTTGGTGCGAACTAAGCCGAGCATTGCCAAGGCTTGGTGCGAACTAAGCCGAGCATTGCCAAGGCTTGGTGCGAACTAAGCCGAGCATTGCCAAGGCTTGGTGCGAACTAAGCCGAGCATTGCCAAGGCTTGGTGCGAACTAAGCCGAGCATTGCCAAGGCTTGGTGCGAACTAAGCCGAGCATTGCCAAGGCTTGGTGCGAACTAAGCCGAGCATTGCCAAGGCTTGGTGCGAACTAAGCCGAGCATTGCCAAGGCTTGGTGCGAACTAAGCCGAGCATTGCCAAGGCTTGGTGCGAACTAAGCCGAGCATTGCCAAGGCTTGGTGCGAACTAAGCCGAGCATTGCCAAGGCTTGGTGCGAACTAAGCCGAGCATTGCCAAGGCTTGGTGCGAACTAAGCCGAGCATTGCCAAGGCTTGGTGCGAACTAAGCCGAGCATTGCCAAGGCTTGGTGCCTTGATTGTTTATAGTCTTATTTTACTTTTTATTTTTCTTGTGTGCTTTTAGTATCCTACCGCCAATTATCTTGGGTAGGTCCAACACCTAATCCCCGAAGTACGATAAACTAAGGTTCAATTACTTCCCTTACTTGACAACGATTCGTACGCTTGCGAAGAGTTTATAAACCAAGTCAGAAGACCAAGGGTATTAGTGACCGAAACAACTGTTGATCCATTCATCCATCCAAGCACGTACGAAGCAACATGTGTGACATGAGGGGTACCTAGTGACATTAAGTAGGAAACCTTTCAGTTTCATATTTAGTTTCTGATCAGCTCCAAACCTAGGGCAGCAGTAAAATATATAAGTTTTTAGGCCCGGGACTTTGTTTTTATGCGTATATATGCTATTTGACATTTGTTAGGCCCTGTGACTCTGTAAGCAAACGGGCAGCTCGATCGAGCACTATGAGGTATTGTCATTAGAAGGCATGCCATAATCCTCATAACTTCATTTCTCCCATATATCATTTCTTTGTTGGTCCGGACTCCGAAGGTGGTAGGAAGCGAGAGGAAGGTTTGAGCTCCACACAGATCGAGAAGCTGCGGAATGGAGAACAGCAGTTCTGTTAACTTGCAAGTGTTAGCCATCTTACTATATATGATATATTTTGCTTTAGTTCCTCTCAATCTTAGCTTATATATTCTTTTAACATGCATGCTTTTGATCTTTACGGTTTCTGTTAATATTATTTAGCCCTATGTAGTTTTTTGTTGATAGAAATGTAAAGCTACTGCTGTTGCAACTCTTAGCTATTTCTGTCAAGTCGCTCTTGATGTTTTATAGTTTCTGCTAAAGAAGGGAAGTTTCGTTCTATAGTTATGTTCAGCAAGACGTAATTGAAAAAATATATATATAGTGGATCCCAATATATTAGAATGTAATGGCTAACCTGTAAGTTACAGAATTGTTATGCGGCTGGAGCATAATCATAATGACAGTCCGAATCGCAATATTCTAGAGTTGCTTAATATAATTGTGCAAGAAGTGGAGATGGAGATGACGATGATGACGGTGGATATGATTACGCCCCGGCAGCCCGGCTACATCAGCATGGATATGACTTGGAGTTTGGTTCACTTAGCTTCCCTTATTTAATTTTCTAATTGGGACTTTTTGGAAGAAATTTGAAGCCTTTAAATCTCAGCGACCTCTTTGATATATTAAAGAATATAGGGAAGTTCCATGTAGTAGGAACAGAGGGCTCTGTTTTTAAAATTGACCCTCCCTAATTTTATAATTTGTAATTCATTCATAGCCATAGTCGATCTTTTTCACTAATTAGATAAATAAATTCTAACTCGATTAATTTTCTTATGGTCTTAACAATAACAGAATGGAGGAGTGTGCACGCCGGACCAAATCTATGGTGGGATCAAACAAATGCATTGTTTCTCTCATTGCCATCTTAGGCTTTTGCCTCCAACTGAAATTTGCATATTCGTCTCCAGACTACAGCAGTACACTATTGATGAGGCTGTTTGTTATCGACGTATCCGCTTACTTCGGGTCAATAGGTGTCATGATACTCCTAACTGATCACAGTACGACAGACTTTCGTAATTTAATGAATAGGATCATCATCTTGGTGGGAACTTTTGCTTGCATTTTAGAACTTCCCATCCTCGTTCCACCTTTTGGATGGCTCGTTCTCTTCTTCTGAGTATCTGTTTTGTTAGCGTTGCGAGTAAGTCATACCAATACTTGAAAACACAATGTGAAAGTGCGGTTTCAGCTCTTGTTCTAGCCTCTGGCGAATTGAAAGAGAAGCTGATAGCGATGAATGGCCGTTTGATGGAGAATTTTGTAGTTTCAGGGATTTTTCGTGCCTGTGAAAAACTGAAAAATCTTATCAGAATTTTCCGCTGCACTGGGCATGAAGCCCAGAGCCAGAACCAGAACCAGATCATCAATGGGTTACCTGTTTAATTTATAACTACAGCCTACCATGTGTGTACACTTATTAATAGAATACATAGATACAATAAATTTGGAGTTTTGGACATATGATTTCGCAAATTGATGATATTGTTGTAATAATCACTTTAAGTTCCAAACTATTCGCTCTGATTGAGTTTGGGGCTTGAAGCGGAGGCAGTAATTAGTTTCGCAGAAAAGAGCGGGAGCAGAGTAGTTTTGACTTTTGAGTTTTGGAAGTGGGCTGGACCAATCTGGCATAAACAGCCCGTTAGAACAAGTCAGTTCATTCGGCCCACTATCAAATTCTATGGGGCATGTTGTTGTTGCATTATTGCTAGGGCTGGCAAATCCAACCGATCCAAACCAACCAACCGCTTCCGTCCCGAACCAAGGAGTTCGGTTACCAGCGAAATTGGCTACCGAAAGTTTGGTACGGTATAACCGTACCGATATATTGTGTTCTGTACGGTATCGGTACTGAATATTGATAAAATACGGTATACCATACCAGACCGTATATTTAATATAATATTTAATTATTTTAAATATTTATTTTATAATCAATCCTAGCCGTTGATTTTATTCTGTTTTATTCCATATTTACTAACAACCGTTAGATGAAAAATTTCCAAACCCTAAAGGCCTAAATCCATAATCCCTCATTCGGTCATTCTCGATCGAGTTCAGCCTCTCTGGACTCACCTCGTCTCTCACTTTCTCTCAGTCTCTCTCTCTCTCGAACCCGATTGAGATCAGCCTCTGCCTGCAAGAGCATCCAAACCGGCAAACCCTTATCCCTAATCCGATGATTCCGATCCCTAATCCCTCAGTGTCTCAATCCATCGATCTCTCGACCACTCCCTCAGTCTCTCTCTCTCTCGAACCCTCAGACTCTCATACTCTTGGTCAGTTGGTCCAACCTGCAAACCCTAATCCCTAATCCGATCCCTAATCCCTCAGTGGGTCAGTCCATCTCTCGACCACTCCCTCAGTCTCTCTCTCTCTCGAACCCTCAGACTCTCATACTCTTGGTCAGTTGGTCCAACCTGCAAACCCTAATCCCTAATCCGATCCCTAATCCCTCAGTGGGTCAGTCCATCTCTCGACCACTCCCTCAGTCTCTCTCTCTCTCGAACCCTCAGACTCTCATACTCTTGGTCAGTTGGTCCAACCTGCAAACCCTAATCCCTAATCCGATCCCTAATCCCTCAGTGGGTCAGTCCATCTCTCGACCACTCCCTCAGTCTCTCTCTCTCTCGAACCCTCAGACTCTCATACTCTTGGTCAGTTGGTCCAACCTGCAAACCCTAATCCCTAATCCGATCCCTAATCCCTCAGTGGGTCAGTCCATCTCTCGACCACTCCCTCAGTCTCTCTCTCTCTCGAACCCTCAGACTCTCATACTCTTGGTCAGTTGGTCCAACCTGCAAACCCTAATCCCTAATCCGATCCCTAATCCCTCAGTGGGTCAGTCCATCTCTCGACCACTCCCTCAGTCTCTCTCTCTCTCGAACCCTCAGACTCTCATACTCTTGGTCAGTTGGTCCAACCTGCAAACCCTAATCCCTAATCCGATCCCTAATCCCTCAGTGGGTCAGTCCATCTCTCGACCACTCCCTCAGTCTCTCTCTCTCTCTC
>BDJD01003281.1:102271-142699 GCA_002564525.1 Rosa multiflora | reverse complement strand
ATGCCATGTGTTGAGAGTGAGGAGGGAGAAATAGGTTACATAAGAGTAGCCAATGAGGGGATTCTGGTTAATGAATAGCGAAACTGCTGTGTTTGATGAAAAAGTGTTGTTGTAATGATACTCTGAATGAACTGTTGGTTTTTGGTGTTTAATGTAATTCATATTGATGTTCTTGAAAGCAAGTTGTTTTATCCTCAATGTTGTAGTTACTTCGTGTGTATTGTGTTACAATGAATGCACTTGAAATAAATTATTCTTAATGCATTGACTTGCATTGTATTTTAGCTTGATGTTTACGTTTACGAAGTATTGACTTATTTGTATTGTATTTTAGCTTGATGTTTACGTTTATGCTGACATTAAGGAGAAGGCTATGATTCCATTTCCAATAAAGGATGAGATCATGACAGTGAAGCAAGCTATGGGGAGCTGGGTCATGTGGCCAAAAAACCTTATCATTTATGATGAAAAGGTATAGATGTATACGATGATTATATTTTTACCTATATATGGCAGTGATTATAAGGTTAACTGAATTGTTTGCTTGATCTAGAAAAAGGCGAGTGGTAAAGCAAGGAAGAAGCAAAAAAGGAATCAGTTTAGCCCATATTCAGATGCTGAGTTTGACTTGCAGTCACTCCCATCTAGCTTGCCAGCCTCATTGAAAAAGTTATGTGAGTGGGGAAAAGAAGGGTTCAAAGATGGGAAAGCCATTTGCTTCTATAAAGAAGAGCCCGTATTTGGTTATCATGCTAAGAGCTTTCTACTTGACGTAGATGTTATGAGGCTTGCACACATGGCAGAAATAACAAGCAGCTGCATAGTGGTGTATATGAGGTAAATGCTACACTTGGTTGCTTAATTATGTGACTTTGGTGACTTAATTATTAGGTGACTTAATTATGTGAATCATCTCTATGCTTTAGGTACTTGCATGATGTATTAAAACAGTTTAAAAATGCAAGACATGGTTGCTTTTATTGACCCAACCTTGACCGGTGAGATAGGGTGTGGGAGTCCATCGCAAAGGTCCCAAAATATAAAAGATCGGTTGATAACTGCTTCTCCAAATCAGATTTTCTTATTGCCTTACAATGCATCGTAAGTTGGTCAATTATTTATGCTTAAACTTGACTTTTCATTCATATCGATATTGCACTAAAATCTGTTTATTGAATATTATAGTTCTCATTGGATGTTGACTGTGATCAATCCGGAAACCGGGACCGTCTATTTCATGGATCCATTAAAAAGACGCCTAATCACTGGAGAATGGAGAGATGTTGTAGACATGTAAGTTGCTCAAAACTGACTGTTTCAATGGAAGTTTGCAGTGTGATCACATATATTCTTATGAAAGTCGATCTAATGTTGTCGGTTTGTTTATATATAGGGCCATCGGATTGTTTAAGGCAGACCGCATCAAGAAAGGACGAGGTTCTGTTGAATGGAAGAACATGGCAGTATGTGACACACATATATATATATTTATATATATATATTTATACCTGATTTTCAGAGGATGATTTACTTGATATATAATTAGTAGTTATATGTATGTTGTTGTTTGATGACACGCTGTTGACTTTTTTAGGGTATTCCACCACAGCCAAACGACAAAGAGTGCGGCTATTTTGTAATGAGATACATGAGGGATATCATCCATGATACAACTTTGTCATTTGCAGATAAGGTAACCATAAATTTTCATTTTCAAAAGCATTCTTCCATATATTAAAGTCTGAGGACAGTGACAAAGCTATTTGCACATTAAAATTTTATGGTTACTTTTGGTTTCTAACTTGTTATTGTTGAATGTGTATGAGTTTAAAATTCTGATTTGAAATTGTCAACAGTGGGGTAGGAGAGCCAACCATACTTATGGTCAAGTGGAACTTGATGAAGTGCGTAATGAGATTGCAAATTATGTGATAAAGAACCTGCTGAAGCTATGAAGTGTTGGTCTTTTTTGGGTACATGCATGCATGCAGTAATGCAAGGTTTCAAGTGCATTAGGCTGGATGTTGCTCGTTTTTTGGTTGGCCTCATGTGTTGGTCTTTTTTGGGTACATATATGCCTGCTTGCAGTAATGCAAGGTTTCAAGTGCATTAGCTAGGCTAGTTGGTCATTTTTTGGTTGGCCTGATCGAATTGCATGTCTTCTATATATGAGATTATGTACGTAGGACGAGACTATTTTAGCCACATTTGTGGATGTATTTGCTATTGGAGATCCGTAGACGTACGTGATCCCTTGTGTTTTGTGGATAAAATTACTATTTTCGGAACCATTTGTGGGATTATAATAGCTATTTATTATGACAGAATTATTGTTCATTTTGTCAATTTTTGTTTCCAGTTTACCATTACCAAATCAAACAACAGTTGGAAAAAAGGAAAATATGTCGTCTGATGAGGATTATAGGGCTGAATCAAACAAATTTTCAACAATTCACACGACGGTTCTTACCAATATCATTGTTGGATGCACACAAAGACAACAAGTATTAGCAAAAACCATCGTCTAAAATGTCACAATACAACGGTTCGAGTTATATCTGTCGTGTGAAGGTACACATACACTGAACTATTAGGTCATCACCACCACATTTTATGCTGGAAGAACTGTCGTGTGTATACAATTTACACAACGTCTTAAAATTAAAAACCGACTTCTGAACAACAAAGAGACAAGGCTGGAATCCTTAAAACTGTGGTATGAATGGAAGTCACACCACGCTGGAATCCAAAAATCGTGGTATGAGTAGAATTCACACCACGCTGGAATCCTAAAAACCGTGGTATGAATGGAAGTCACACCACGGCATATTTCTGTCGACAGCTTGTCGACAGCATGTCGACAGCATGTCGGCAGATCTGCCTGTCCATCAGACGACGAATTCAGCTGAAAACCGTCGACCCAATGATCGGTATACTACGGTTGAAAACCGCCGTCTGATAGCGTTTCATCAGACGACGCCTCGATAGACCACGGAAATGCAAAACGTGAGACGACAGTTTTAAACCGTCGTGTGAAGCATTTTGTGTAGTAGTGACAACCACTAAATTATAGTAATCCATGCATAGAGTTTAGTTCAGGAAAGTCAACTTTAGCACATTTTCCTACTTCGGCTAGGAGAAACCGAGCTAAACAAGGAAGGAGGGGCGGCAGACTAACCAATGAAATCGAAATGAGCTGAAACTTTCCAGATTCATTCTAGACATCCTAAGGATCATTTCTTATGAAAAGTGCCAGAGCTAGTTTTTAGTGGAAGGCCTTCAAACAATCAGTCCAATTTTCTGCAGAAGCAAAACTGGAAAACTGGACCTGTAAGAGGTCCAGCAGCATTTACGGCCCAACCACATGGAAGAAAGCTCTGAAAATTTGTCACAATGATCTACACTCATTTTGGATCATTTGATATGAAGAAGTCGAAAGCCCATTTTGAGTTCTTGGTGGAGATATAGCTGCAGCAAAAAAGGAGCAGAAAGTGCTCTCACCTAACAAATCCATTAGTGTTTAAGTGCTTAAACCTGACATTCCATTAGTGTTTTAAGTGCTTAAACCTAACATTCCATTAGTGTTTTAAGTGCTCAAACCTAACCCATTATGATTTGTTTAAAGGCCAAATAGTGTTGCTTGGAAGCCTATATATAGAGGCTAAGACAACAATCAAACACACCAACACATTCACAACAAACATCTCTAAGATGATCTAAGTTCTCTCTAGAGCAACCTCTCTAAGAGCAACTCCTTTCCTTCTCTTTCTCTTACCGGTGATCACACTCTAAGTCCTAGTCTCCTTAGGAGCCGACTATCAGTGCCACCAAACCCTCTGTCAACGTACTTCGGTCCTAATCTCCTCGGGAGCCGACGATGGTAGTGCTGCGACCAAAAAACACACCAATTCATTCAACAACAAACATCTCTAAGATGATCTAAGTTCTCTCTAGAGCAACCTCTCTAAGAGCAACTCCTTTCCTTCTCTTTCTCTTACCGGTGATCACACTCTAAGTCCTAGTCTCCTTAGGAGCCGACTATTAGTGCCACCAAACCCTCTGTCAACGTACTTCGGTCCTAATCTCCTCGGGAGCCAACGATGGTAGTGCTGCGACCAAAAAACACACCAATTCATTCAACAACAAACATCTCTAAGATGATCTAAGTTCTCTCTAGAGCAACCTCTCTAAGAGTAACTCCTCTCCTTGTCTTTCTCTTATCGGTGATCACACTCTAAGTCATAGTCTCCTCAGGAGCCGACTATTAGTGCCACCAAACCCTCTGTCAACGTACTTCGGTCCTAGTCTCCTCAGGAGCCGACGGTAGTGCCGCGACCACAACGGTTATAGAACCAGCCAAGCAAGGGTAACGCCTTAGCAACCCAGCCAAGCTAAAGTCACGCTTTAGCAAGATCTCAACACTTCCCGGTGATTTCGCTCTGCTCAATCTACAATATTGAGTATCGATTGTGTGAACAAGAAGAAACTACAGCAAAGTCCTCGCCACGAGGCACAAAGAATCCTGCGACGAGGTTGGTGCTCTCCTCGTCAACAATTGCTGAAAAGAAGTCAGGTCAAGGAACACCCCCGACGACCGCACCCGAACTGTGCTGGCACGCCCGCGCAAAGAAAAGAGACTGTTGACCAGTTGCAACAAAACTGGAGCCAAACACACTTGGCACACTTCCGATGGCCAATTTAATGAACTCAAACTAGGTCCATGAATGGAGAGGAGATTGGTGAATCAATTAATGAATGAACCCATATCCGGGCCATATCCGGGTCCATGATCGCGACGTATTGAAGAGCAATACGCTCTGATACAATGTTAAACAGCAATAAGTGTGGCCCGTGACCCATCATTGTACCGATACAATGTCCCAACTTACCACCCATTAGGTGTTGGGTTTTAATCACAAAAAGTCTCGGTACAATTGGGTGTGATCCACCCACTTATAAGTTATATTTTATTTATCACTTTTTCAATGTGGGATCTTTCCTCTCCAACAACTACTCCACTTCAGTGTATCAATCAGACATAATTCAAATATAGCAATTAACTTTGTTGGTGTCAGTGTCGACATGGCAATTCGAATATATACGTGATGGTCGACGGTAGCTGTCCAACCATGAAAGTTTAAAACCATGAGCAGCTCATTGTGGATGTCTATATAGGACCTTTTCTCGTCCTTTCTACCGATCCATGATGTCAAAACCATCAGCTGTATACGGCATGAATCCTCCAAATCCGAGGCATTTAATCTTCCAGTGGTAACAAAAGAAAATCCACTCGTTGCATTAATGGAAGGAGCAGTATCCACAAAGAGAATTCACCGGCCGAGTTACACAGGTCATGAAGATTATAGGCTTTGACAGTTCCAACATATCCGTGAACCACCAATTTTCACTTTTCCATATAAAAGTGTTGTATGGATCTTCATCACTGAAGTTATAGCTGGCCAACGAATTACGAGGGACTGAAGAGCAGTCATCCTTACGAAAATTGGCATCCACAACTAGGATTGTGTAGTTTCCATATTTGATGGCAAGCACATTGTATTTTCCTGAATACCAGTGTAATACAGTGATATTGTTCTCACAAGACAGGGTATAACTTAGGTCACCGCACTTCTTTGGATCATCATCGAGTTGGAAAAGGTAACTTATGTTGTGGATGTCGCCGCAGGAAGAAGGTTCACAGTCATGATCATCCTTAGCGTGGCAAGCTACACTGCACAAACAAAAAGTAGAAGGACCAGTCGTGCTGGCATGCGTAGCCTTCCTGTGATCATGGGAAGATACATAAAACAGGGAGAATTATCTAGCTTTATGCCTTCATCCGTTCCACAGAAGCAGAGATGATATAGAGAAATGTTCATCTACTAGTCAACATATATGGAAAAGAGAAGACATGACTTGTAGGGTAGGGGAAGTCGGTCAAGGTCCCAATTTCATTTGGAAAAAGAGTGCGTTATTGATACATAGCTCAACTTTGGCTCCATTTTTAATGGCTACTTCGGATTTTGTGGATAGCAACACTGCCAACATTATTCGTTTTACTAGTCAATATGGAAAGATAGATCGAGAATTAGGTACTACTAGTTGTAGTAGTATACTGTCAACCGATTCATTTAATTTCAGTGCAAAAGATTCAATGAGCCTGACTTCAGCTCAACTTTTATGGATTACTCTCAACGAACCAAGACCACAAACTGGGACAAATAATTTGAAATTTAATGACAAGCTGAATAATAAACGATACTTTTGAAACCCCACCAAGAAAACACTTGGGAGCATCAATTTACAGTGGAGTCGAGTGGTCATACATTATAACAGTGTTGACGGCACTTGACGCAAACATCAACACAATGAAAATTTCCAATCAGTTGGCCAGTTGTGATCCTGGGAAGCAAAACTTTCTCCAATAAGATAGCAAGTATAGCATCAACCCAAAAATTGGAAAGAAACCAAACATAAAATATAATGTTCAAATGCCTAGATAACGTAATTTCTCTGATTAAGAGCATGAACCGTATCTCTGTAAGGGAGTAATTTAACAGCAAGTTAAAAGATACATCAAAGAGAGAGCATCACATGTGTCATTGGCAAAAGCAAAAGCTTCATTACCCATTGTATCTTTCTACACTAAGATCTAAGAAAGTCTGAATACATCAAAAAAATTTAACTGCAACTAGTATAACAGACTGAAAAAAAAAACTGTAATCAATACTTCTATCTTGATTCCAAACTCTTTAATAAAGTAGGTTCACGTTCCTGAAGAAGTCGTTCCCTCTAAAAGAAGAAAACCACAAGGATACAAGATGTAAGGATGTAAAAGAAAATCTACAAGAAGAACTAACAGATGCAATCCAATATTATCTAAAGTGGTTTTAGTTGGTTATATTAAATTATGGATGACATTTGAGTATTAAAGGACCGATCACATATGAATCTTAAACGACAGAACGCATCGCATTGATTAGCAGGATTAGCAATAACTGAATAACATAACCAATCCAATCCAATCCGATAATAAGCATGTATGTAGTTTGCAACTTCACATAAAGCATAGTGAAGCTTGCTACAGCATAACTTTAGAGTTATTTAACGAGTGTGGATGCTCAACAGGTAAACCCAGAATGATTAAAAGAGGTTTTTGGTTTGAGAAAGTGCTACGTATATAGTGGGTATGCATAGGATATACTGGCAGTTAAGAATCAGCCAAAACAAACATCACTACTATAAAACTTTAAACCAAGTGCTCTTAACAGAAATTGCGAGAACATCTGAGTTGCAGTTGATTGAAATACATATGTTCTTGACAAATTGTTGTTTCTTGTATTAATAATGCTCACAATGTAATACTTAAAAGACTAGGCCTTAGTTTAACTAAAAACAGCAATGAATTTATCTCAGTTTTGCAGAGGACAGTCGCAATTCCCCAGGAGGAGAATCTTAGCTAGCCCACCACTCATAAATCATAATCTTACCTTTGCATTGGCGAAAGAAATAGTGCAATCTTAATTATTTGCAGTAGGTTCCCTACAAGAACAAACTCAGATAAAGTGAATGAATTGGATCCCTAGTTTTTGCTTGTCGAAGTGGGCCTATTTGTTATATGTATCTATGATTGCTGATTAAATTGGCAAGGGACATTGAAACGTACATATGTTGGAAGAGTACACAAAATAGTAAGCTCCTACATGAAACCATAACAACCAATGTACAAAAAGGAGAAAGGAGGGTACAGATATGAGTGCACCTCCGATTACCACAATCAGATAAATACTACTCGTTTAGGTTTAAATACTATGTCTTGACTACACGATTAAGGGTACCTTCAGGCATACAGGACCAGCAAAAATCCCACAAAATGGAAGGAGGCAACTACATTCTGTGAGCAACATTGGTCGGCCAAGCAGACATCACCAATTCAACCTTTTTGCATTTACAGTGTTTTCTACAACCTTCTTTTCAGCCGGATATCATTAAATTTTGAAATATGTGATCCAAGTTGGTGAGACAAGAACTTTCTGACAGTCAAAGCATTCCCTCTCGTTACTTCTTTTTCACAAATTTGTTTTACTATTGATATAAGGAAGAAGCAGAACACCTAAGATGAATTAAATATTTAAAAATCGTTAAAGGCATGTATGATTTCATAGATGCCTAGAGCCTAAGAGACAACTAGCTTAATGTCAGTTCTATGTTTAAACACCTTGTGTAGAAATTTCAATCAGCTTAAGCATATTTTGTGGTGCACACAATATAAAAATAGAACCCCATCATAACTACAGGTATAGGTAAAAAGATTGTGCAATCATTGAACTGAACATCTTAGCATTTCCAAGTTTTCAAAAACATTTCACCAATGACTAAAAATAATGCTAATTATGAACTAATTATGACATGAGAAAGGTGCAAGCAACAGATTTATATGTATCACCACCAGTAAGACCAACATTTAATGTTTCAAATCAGTATCATAACTTCATGCACATACAATAAACCAGTATCACACATTAAACTTCATTTTGAGTTGTATTCTGTTCAAAATGGTCTAATACTTTTTACGATCAAATATGGTCACCATTCAACCAAAAGAAATTTTTCTAATGCTATTATTACCAGCTTTCCAAGAAAATAAATAAACAAACAAATAAAAAAATAAATAAAAGAACAAGATTTCTAAACAGATCATAACAAGAAAGCATACCCGTCTTTCCCAAAAAGGAAGAAAGCAGACAAAATCATAGACAGGAGCAATGGTTGAAACTAAAATGGCATTCAGTCCAGTAAACACCAAAAGTGCAGTCATAGGTCAAGTTCTATGCGGCGTGTTTATCGGCTGGGTTTCTTCAGCTCTGCAAGCAAGAAAACGCCCTGCAAGCAAGAAAACACCATTGAGAACATTTTCCAAGAAAACAACACACACATGCATGCCTGTCAGGCATATGAATACGCTCAATCTACAAGGATGAATAAAAGTATTAGTACAGAAATTGCAACAGAGGAAAGCTAAACCATCCTCTCTGAAGAGAACGATGATTTTTAAACATCCTGTATTCTATGATCCTCTATTTCCCGAGGACAATTGCTAACCATCCTCATGAAATAAACAAAATTTAATTTTCTGAAAGTAAAAAGAAAATCAAAATAAGACAAAAACCATAGGACGATTTTTTTCTTTCTTTCTTTTTTTAATGACTGCCTTTGAACATTATTAAATAGAATGCTTTTCATAAAAACATGTCCTTAAAAGCCAACAAACACTACAAGAAAAAAATGTTTAACAACATGCAATTTTTATGTTGTCAATCACTTTGGACAATATTCGGCGCATGTTTTAGATGCCAGAGTCATTAAAAGTCCAAGACACCTTAACATTGCCCTTTGCACATTGTCAAAAAGAGGCGAAGCAAAGCAAGTTATTGTTATTATTCAACCAGGCGCTTTGAACGTTGTCGTAAATATTTTACAACTTTTCAAGTGCAAGTTGTAATTTGTAACTACACCCTTGGCAGGTTGTCTATAGTTGAATGTTGGCCTTAAGCCCTTAACACGTACTGAAACAGAATGTTGGCATTAAGCTCTTAAACCTAAACTTGATCTTACTTATATGTCAAAACAGAATCTAGTATTTGGTTATCAAGCAGACAAATATTACCAGACTCTTAGAAAACGGGGGCTAAATCAAGACGACTGATATTCAATACATATTTGAAATATTACCAGACTAATATTTGATGAACATATTTGGTTAGCAAGACGACTCATACTATCGTACCAGACTAATATTACTAATAAAGTTATAACTTTTTAGAATGGATGTCCTTCCATTTCATAAATTATAAAAGCATGCCATTATCCTAGGTACCACAGACTGGCGGAGATATTGACACTAAACAAGTGTCAGGGGAGTAGACCAATATCCCTTGATGAGAATGCATGGTCTATTTTTTACCATCAATGTGAGAATACATGGTCTATTATAAGTTCAACACAAATACATGCTACAAGTTAAAAGTGAAAACCTCAAAAACAAAACCTTCCAATGTCATTCTATGAATGAAAAATTTCTTCTACTTTCTAATCTAAAACTACTGATATATGTGCTGAGAACAGTGCTACCAACATAACCCCCATGGAGGCCAGATATAAATGGAGGCTGTTTGACCAATGTATGGCTATCATAGACCCTGTGGGTATCATGAAGTATTTGACTATCAGAAGTTCAGAACGGAAATAATAGATTACTAATTGTGTTGTTGAAGTTCATCCTACCATGTGGGAAAGATTAAAGAGCATAAAGTTCTGGCCATTAGAATAGAAAAGCACATATCATGAAGAGATGAGCACATATTAAAATAACACAATTGAAGAGCAGCTGCATTTTTCATTACCCTCTTTTTCGAATGCCACTCGTTCTTCTCGTCTAATTCAACCCCCAATTACTCCGATTCAACTTGGTAAGCCTAAAATCAGAAAAACACACAAATCAGTCCAGGCAAATATTCAATATTCAAAATTCAAACTCACAAACACCATGAACACCATAAGTAGACCAATCAAACATCATGTATGCACCAAGTTAAATTTAGCCTTCAGTTCAGTTCAACCTTTCAAAGTTAAATTTTCCTTTTCATTTCAGAGATGCTATCTAGTATGCACCAAAAAGGAAACATTAAGCAGTATCCAGATGGTATCCAGTATCCCATTAAAACCTGCTAAAAGCGATTATCAGATGAAACTTCTCTTAAGCAGCAATTTTTCAATGCTATACATGAAAAGGAATTTCAGAGAATGATTTCTCTTTAGTCTTCCTTTTACCATTGAAGTAGAAAAGGAAAACATGAAAACATGCATATATCCTCTGGAGTTCAACATGAAACATGCATAAATGTCAAAATTCTATGCTACTCTGCTCTACCTATTTTCTCAAAATGCAGAAATCTAGTCACAGATTGCAGCTAACTAGTCACAAATTCCGTTTCTCATCAATTGCTACATTAATGAAGCCCATTCGATTCCACATAGCCATACACTCAATTGCTTCCAATTGCCAATACAATTGCTTCCAATTTCCGAGCCAAAACACCGCCATAAACGAACAATAAGTCCAAAAACAGTACCTGTAATCAGAATCGGAGTAGCATTGCAGGAAGCGAAGGGATTAATGCGCAGAGAAAAGCGAGCTGATCTTCTTGGGAATCAAAGACAGAGAAGCGAGCTGATATGAGAGACGCTGCGAGTGAGTGAGAGAGAGATATCTGAGCATTTGATT
This sequence comes from Rosa multiflora, assembly GCA_002564525.1. Classification (NCBI taxonomy): domain Eukaryota; kingdom Viridiplantae; phylum Streptophyta; class Magnoliopsida; order Rosales; family Rosaceae; genus Rosa; species Rosa multiflora. The sequence continues at coordinate 131,415 of BDJD01003281.1, read as the reverse complement.
TTGATTTACGAACTGAGAATTTGAGATTGAAAACTGAGAATGGAGAGCGATTGGTACCTTGAGAGAGTTGATGCCGGGAGGGAAGGACTAGGCGGCTCATAAGAAAAAAGCAGTTTTAAACTGAAGTGACAATTGTTCTTCGGTTTCTGGTACAATTGAAGAAAGCTTCTCCGGGATCGGGAAAGGAATTTGTGTAAGAAGGCGGACGAGCTTTCAACACTTTGTGGTACCGACGTGTGCATGATCATCTTCAAACCTCAGAAGACCAAACCAGAGACTTGGCCCCGAGATTGTACACAAGTCCACCGCATTATCAAAAAGTACAAGGCAATGGCGATGAAGAACAATGACATCAAAGGTACAAGAAGTCCTTCATCCCTGGGAGCAGTCAGAGACGCCACAGATGCTACTACTGCCCATTCTACTTGTAGTCATGTAACAAATAACACGATGAAATTGGACTTAAATCTTTCTGATTCTTATGATTCAGAATTGATTGGAGATGATGAGGCAGAGCTTGATCTTGATGTCTTGTGCTTGAGCTTATGCTTACAGGATTTTCTTCTTCTTCCTTCAATCCTCAAACTTGACAATAACTAATAAGACATCGGCCTCCCTCTAACCAACAGTCCATGTTATGCTGAGCATAATTACCTTCACGAAGCTGGTAAACAACTGCTGACCAATATGATACCAATCGGAGCATCTTCAATAACAACCAGTAGGACTTAAGCTACCCTCGGTAGAGACGAGGTGTTGTAGCGAGAAGTGCAAAACTTCCAAAATTTCCCTCATGATTTCTGATCAACACAACCCGCTCTTGAATCCTTCAGCCACCACATAATCAACAACACCTACATTCATTGTTTAAAATAGGAAATCCCAGAAAATGGCTGATCTAAAGTACGTATAGACAATTTCAGACAAAAAAAAAAACAAAAAAATAGATTGCATAGAATTAATAAAGTAGTACAAGAAGTGTATGGAGTATGGAAGAACACTTATTAATTACTGCATGATAGGAAATGCCTGCTCCATTGTGAATACAAATATTAACTAATACGTCACTTCCTTTAATTTGGATCTTGAGCTTCATTTTTCAATGGCAGTGATGATGACAAAGTTGTTTCGGAATCATCCTCATCATCCTACTGGCATGTCTTGTGGATATAGGAAAGGTTTGGGAGGCATTTGAATGAATTCAACTTCTCCTTCAAGCATCTCTACTACTTTGTTCATCGAATTAGGACGGTCACTAGGCTTCATTTGTATACACCACAATGCTACCATGAGCATTTTCTTTGTTAGTTTCTTTTCCTCGTCCGTGGCATCTTCAATTTCAACCTCCTTTTCTTCATTGAACTGGTCATACACCCAAGAAGGAAAGTAAATTTGGCTCGTATTGACCGCATTTGAATTCAAGTTCTTTCTTTTCCCTGCTATTTCCATCAATAACATTCCAAAACTATAGATGTCAGCTTTGTTTGACACACCTCCAATATTCTTGTAAAACAATTCCGGAGCCATGTATCCAATGGTTCCTCTTGCTGCAGTCAAAGTTAAACTGCTATCATCTATGGGGCATAATCTTGCTAGACCGAAGTCTGAAATCTTCGGAACAAACTTCTCGTCAAGAAGAATGTTGTGTGGCTTGATATCGAAATGCAAAATTTTCATATCACATCCTTGATGCAGATAATCAATACCACGAGCCACTCCTAGGGAAATTTCAAATGCTTCCTTGCAACTTAAGGAGATGATTCCTTCCTTAGGAAATATGTGTTTATCAAGAGACCCTTTTGACATGTACTCGTATATAAGAGCACGCTTTGATCCGTCAGCACAATAGCCAATTAGTCGCACCACATTTACATGATGAATTCTTCCAATGGTAGCAACTTCATTCATAAAATCTTGCCCATTAGTTTTGGAATTTCCCAACATCTTAACAGCAACAAGGTGACCGCTCCGAAGCTTTCCTTTATACACAGAGCCATAACCTCCTTCCCCCAATTTATCCTTAAATCCTTTGGTAATCTTCTTGATGTTGGAGTAGGAGTACCGTATAGGCATGAGGTTGTTGTGACTTTGTAAGAATTCTTCAATAACGTTATACATTGATAAATGTCGTCTTTTCAACTTTAAGATTAAAAGGACGACCACACATGGAGTTCCGAATAGAACTTTTGTTGGAGTCCACAAAACCACTGTAAAGGAAATAAAAACTAGTCATAAAAATGATTTTTAAGGTGCTAGTGACTATTGCTAAAGATCAACTATTCGAACCCGTATGACTTTGTATCGATCTGTTGGAAAGATTATGGTCTGAAATTAAGAAGTACAAATCAAGGTTGGTTGTGTAGAAAGAAATGAGAGAGAGCACCTGCAGCTAGAATGAAACGAGCTGACACTGCGAGAAACAGAGAGAAGAGTTGATAAGGAACACTAAAGTCAAGTATTCTTCAACAAGAGAAGTTATTCTGAGAATTGATAATTGAAGATGGTCTGAAAACAATAAGATTGAGATAGTTGTCACCTTCTAGATAGTACACAATATCACTGAAATAAAAGCCTGCGTCATAAAAGACAACAATATATAATATCAAGCTATAAACTCTCTGAAAAAGTAAATGGCAAACAAAAAGGTGTGGATAAGTGGTCAAGCTTGCGATGATGGCAGAAAAAAATCTTTGATATCCTTACCCGAACAATAAACTTCGTTGGTATCACCCTCGATATAGCAATAATCACCTGATCGGCCGTAGCTCTGCACCCATGAAAGTTCAAAACCATAGAGCAGCTCGTTGTGGATGTCTATGTAGGAACTGTTCGTGTCCTTTGTCCCAATCGACGATGATGTCAAGACCATCAGCTCTATGCGACATGAATCCCACAAATCCGAGACACTTAAGCCTCCAGTGAGAACAAAAGAATGCCCACTCGTTGCATTAATGCAAGGAGCAGTATCCATATAGAGATACGAATTCACCGGCCGAGTTTCACAGGTCATGAAGATTATAGGCTTTGACAGTTCAAAACTATCCGAGTTGGACCAACTGGCACCTTTCCATACATAATGGCTGTATGGATCCTTATAACTGAAGTTATAGCTGGCCAACGAATTACGAGGGATTGAAGAGCAATTATCCTTACGAAAATTGGCATCCACAACTCGGATTGTGTAGTTTCCATAATTGATGGCAAGCACATAGTATTTTCCTGAATACAAGTGTAATACAGTGACATTGTTCTCACAAGACAGGTTATACCTTTGGTCACCGCACTTCTTTGGATCATCATTGAGTCGGAAAGGAAAGCTTATGTTGTGGATGTCGCCGCAGGAAGAAGGCTCACAGTCATGATCATCCTTAGCGCGGCAAGCTACACAGCAAGAACCAAGAACTACTAGAAGGATTAGTATGAATCTTGCTGGAAAGGATGGTATACTTGCTGCAATATTCATGGTGAAACTAGTCAATCTTGTATGCTTCACCGGAAAATTCTGTTTTGATTAGTGACTTCTCCTTAGCGTGGCAAGTTTCTGTGCACAAACCAAGAAGTAGAAGGACCAGGAGTGCTGGCATGGATAGCCTTCCTGTGATCATGGGAGATGGACAGGGGAGAAATATCTAGCAGAGATGATATAAGGAAATGTTCATTTACTAGTCAACTAGTAAAAGTGCATTTACTAGTCAACTAGTAAAAGTGGTGACTTGTCGACTAGTAAACTGTAAAAGTAGGCCAAGGTCCCAATTTCATTTAGAAAAAGTGCGTTATTGAGGCATAGCTCAATTTTGCCTCCATTTTTATTGGCTACTTCAGACTTTGTGGATAGCAACACCGCCAACATTATTCGTTTCACTAGTCAATATGGAAAGATAAATCGAGAATCTGTAACTTTTGTAGTATACTGCAACCGGTTCATTTAATTTGAGTGCAAAAGATTCAATGAGCTTGACTTCAGCTCAACTTTTATGGATTAGTCTCAACTCTCAACTAACCAAGACCACAAAAGACATATCTCATGTAGATAAAGCTCGAGTACTTGCATACCTTCTCTAGTGTCTTTTAAGTCTTCGGTCGTGCAAAACACATACTAACATAATTCTGTAGACTAAACTTCATTGTATCCTCAAGGCTTCTTTACATATCTCATTTACACATTTGTATTGGGGCAAAAAAAAGTCAGGCATTTGAATTTAATGACAACCTGAATAATAAACGATACTTCCGAAACCCCACTGAAAAAATACTTGCGCTCATCAATTTACAGCGAGTCGCAACAACTTGAATGATTTTAGATTATAACTGTATTGACGGCACTTGACGCAAACACTAACACAATGAAATTTCCAATCAGTTAGCAAGTTCTTGTGATCCTGGGAAGCAAAACGTTCTCCAACAAGATAGCATACAGCGCCAACCCAACAATTGGAAAGAAATCAACCATTAAATATTCTGTCCAAATGCCTAAATAACGTAACTTATCTGATTAAGAGCATGAACTGTAACTCTGTAATTTAACAGTATGTTAAAAAGAAACATCATAAACAAGACAACATCTCATGTCTCATTGGCAAAAGCATAAGCAAAAGCTTCATTACTCAGTGTGTCTTTCTATACTAAGATCAAAGAAAGTTTGAATACATCAAAAACCTCTAATGCAACAAGTATAACACACCAAAAAAATAATAATAATAAGACTAATCAATACTTCTATCTTGATTCCGAACTCTTTAATAAAGTAGGTTCACGTTCCTGATGAAGTCATTCCCTCTGAAAGAAGAAAACCACAAGGATACAAGATGTGAGGATGTAAAAGAAAATCTACAAGAAAAACTATAACAAATGCAATCCAATATTATCTAAAGTGGTTTTAGTTGGTTATATTAAATTATGGATCACATCTGAGTATTGAAGGACTGATCACATTTGAGTCTTAAAGGACTGATCGCATCACATCGATTAGCGGCATTAGCAATAACTAAATAACGTATCCAATCCAATAATAAACAAGTATGTAGTTTGCGACTTCACATAAAGCATAGTGAAGTTAATCAATAAGTGTGGATGTCCAACAGGTAAACCCAGAATGATAAACAGAGGGTTTCGGCTTGAGAAAGTGCTACGTATATAGTGGCAGGTAAAAATCAGCCAAAGCAAACCACATCACTATAAAACTTTAAACCAAGTGCTCTCAACAGAAATTGCTAGAGCATCTGTGTTGCAGCCGATTGAAATACATATGTTCTTAACAAGTTGTTGTTTCTTGTATTACTAATGCTTAAAATGTAATACTTAAAAGATTAGGCCTTAGTTTAACTGAAAACAGCAATGAATTTATCTCAGTTTTGCAGAGGGCAGTTGCATTGCTCCAGGAGGAGAATCCTAGCTAGCCCACCACTCATAAATTATAATCTTACCTTTGCATTGATGAAAGAAATAGTGCAACTCTTATTATTTGCAGTAGGTTCCCTACAAGTCAACAAACTCGGAGAAAGTAAATGAATTGAATCCTTAGTTTGTGTTTGTCAAAGTGGGCCTGTTTGTTCTATGCATCTATGATTGCTTATTGAAACCTACATATATTGGAAGGGTACAACAAAATAGTGAGCTCCGACATGAAACCATAACAACCGTTGTACAGCAAGGCGAAATGAGGGTACGGAGATGAGTGCACCTACGATCACTGCAATCAGATAAATATTGCTCCTTTAGGTTTAGATACTATGTCTTGACCTACACAACTAAGGGTACCTGAAGGCATACAGTAGTACCAGCAAAAATCCCACAAAATGGAAGAAGGCAACTACATTCTGTGAGCAACATTACTCGGCTAAGTGGACTTCACCAATTCAACCCTTTTGCATCTACAGTGATTTCTGCAACCTTCCTTTCGGCTTGATATCATTAAATTTTGAAATATGCGATCCAAGTTGGTGAGACAAGAACTTTCTGACAGTCAAAGCATTCCCTCTCGTTACTTCTTTTTCACAACTTTGTTTTACTATTGATATGAAGGAAGAAGCAGAACATCTAAGATGAATTAAATATTTAAAACTCGTTAAAGTTTTGTATGATTTCTAAGGTGCATTAGAGCCCAAGAGACAACTATCCTAATGTCAGTCCTATCTTTAAGCACCTTGTGTAGAAATTTCAATAAGCTTAAGCATATTTTGAGGTCTGCACAATATAAAAATAGAACCCCCATCTAAAAGCATTGCACTAAAGACTAAAAATAATGCTAATTATGAATTAGTTATGATATGAGAAAGGTACAACCGTACAAGCAACAGATTTATATGTATCATCACCAGTAAGACCAACATTTAATGTTTCAATCAGTATCATAACTTCATACACATACAGTAAACCAGTACCACGCATTTTGTCAAACTTTGCTTAAAATGACGATCAATCTGGTCACCATTCAACCTAAAGAAAATTTTCCACTGCTATTATTACCAGCTTTCCAAGAAAATAAATAAACAAAGAAATAAATAATAAATAAAAGGACAAGATTTCTAAACAAATCATAACAAGAAGGCATACCCGTCTTTCCCAAAACGGAAGAAAGCAGACGAAATCATAGACAGGAGTAATGGTTGAAACTAGGATAGCATTCCGTGCAGTAAACTGTTACCAGGATCGCGGGTCGTTGCGGTACGGGTACGTGGTACGGGTACGCGGTACGTGAGTCTCTATAGTACGCGGTACGCTAGGGTATATTAGTTACAATTTTAATCAAAGATAGATTATATATGAATATATGACATGATAAATATAATTATAAAAAAAATAATAAATAGATAACCATACAAATAATAAACATAACTTTTTTACGTAAATATCCCTCATACATATACTAGAAAAGCCACATTAATTTAGAAGGGTATACAAGTAAAATTAGATAGTAGAGGTAATAAGGATTTATAACAGAAATCTTTTAAATATTATTTTCGTTTTTCTATTCATTATCTTCTTCTCTCTACTTTTTTTTTTTGGGTCCGAATCATTATCCTCTTCTCTTCTCTTTTTTTTTTGCTTTTTGGTCCGAGTCATTATCTTCTTCAGGATTCAATGCTTATTATTCATAGTAAAGAAAGCATATATAGAAGCCTCTGCAGAGATGTTGGGATATAATAGCATATAAGCTTCTTCAGAGATCCTGCCGACGAGGAAGCCTTGATTCTTGAAGAACACCAGATCTGATGCTGGGTAAATATGAGATCGCTGGAATTACCGATCTGGTTCGTGATCGTACCACGTTTCGGGTCGCTCGATCGGGATCGCGGGTCGCCGGCAAACCCAGCGATCCCGGCATCCACCAAAAGTGCAGTCATCGGTCGAGTTCTATGTGGCATGTTTCTCTATTGTCTGGGCTTTCTTCAGCTCTGCAAGCAAGAAAACGCAATTGAGAACATTTTTTTTTTTAAAACAACACACACATGCACGCCTGTCAGGCATTTGAGTACGCTCAATGTACAATGATGAATAAAAGTACTACTACAGAAATCGCAGAAGGAAAGCTAAACCGTTCTCTCTGAAGAGGACAACGACTTTTGAATATCCTTTATTCCATGATCCTCTATTTCCCGAGAACAATTGGTAACCATCCTTATGAAATAAACAAAATTTACTTTTATGAAAGTCAAACAGCAAATCAAAATCAAAAAAGGAAAAGCCATACTCAAATGACAATAGAGGACGAATTTTTTTTTTTTTGGTATGACTGTCTTTGACATTATTAAATAGAATGCTTTCATAAAAACATGTCCTTAAAAGCCAACAAAGAAGAAACTTATTCCAAACAAGGGCTTAAATGCCTTTAAAGAGGGAAAAAAACAAAAAGGTAGCCTCCCATGATGGGAACACAATATCAATGAATCAGTCCATGAAATCAGTTCTATTTTATGCTTCCAAGTGACAAAGCCGGTTGGCCATAGAAAGTATAAAAGAAGGCCTAATATGGTATACTACAACCAGGGGAGGAGGCAGATATGCTTCCAACTGAAAGCTCTTCTTTTTTCGTTCCTCCCGCTTACACCAGAAAAAATCATTGTACAGTATCTAGCACAGAATGAAGTCATTTAACTTGAGTGAATTTCATAAAGCCTACCAAGTTCTCAAAATCTTGGGAAGCCAATCTCTCTCAAACAAGACAGCATCAAGGCAAAAAGAGATACAAACTTTACACCAACATCAATAGCAAAAAAATCTATACTACCATACACATTAGTACATTGATCTAGTGAAATACTGAGCTCTAGAAGTTTGACAGGTACCAAGATGAAACAACCTCTCCTAAAGCCGAGAATATCTCTTCACTGTAATCATAAAGTAACTAGGCATCTATTTCAGAAGTTGCAACTTACAGTTTTCCCTATCAGAAAATTCGCCAATCATCTCTAAAGAAGCAGTACAAACAGAGTGTAAAACAACACGGGATTGCAATTTCATGTGATAAAACTGGTTATTAATGCATTGAATGAAAGGAAAAGAAAGAAAGGAACTCAATTCGTACTCACTTGACGGCAACTGACAGTGTTTCTCAGAGCCTAATTGATTACCAGTTACCAGACACCTGAGATGATTTTTCACATATACGCTTGGATATAGTAATCTTCTCTTTGTTAAGCACCCAATCTCCGCCCTCCTCAGACCAATTCTCCGCCCTCCAATCTCGCTCAAATGCTCAAAAGTTGGTGATGCATATGCTAATTAATCATTTGAGTTGGGAAGTCGGGAAATTGTTAGATGGTGAATTTTCAAGTTTTGATTTCATTTTAAGTTTGGTTATATGGCATGATATTTTGCACAAAATAAACATGGTGAGCAAAAATTTGCAAGCTGGAGATATGATTCTTGATGTTGCAATTAAAAGTTTAAAAGGGTTAATTTCATTTTTTGAAAAATATAGAGAAGATGGATTTAATTCTGCTATAATTGATGCTAAAGAAATTGCAAATGAAATGGGAATTGAGTCTGTATTTCCTGTGAAGCGTAGGGTTATAAGAAAAGGACATTTTGATGAGATTTTTGATACAGATAGAGAACAACAATCAGCTCAAGAAGATTTTAGAACTGATTATGTTCTTGTCTTAGTTGATATGGCTCTTTCTCAATTGAAGAGTAGATTTGAACAAATGGAAAGTTTTGAATCTATATTTGGCTTCTTATTTGATGCATCACGGTTGGTTTCATTGGATGATGAAGAAATAAAAAATTGTTGTTTGAAACTTGAATTTGCTTTGAAACATGATGATGTGTCTGATATTGATGCAAAATATTTCCTTTCTGAGTTACAAATATTGCCGGAAATGCTACCAAATGAAGCTTATGGAACACAAAAACCATGGAATTCTATTAAAATTATGGAGTTTGCAAAAAAAATGGCTATGTTTCCAAATATTTTGGTTGCTTATAGGATTTTATTGACTATACCTGTTACAGTGGCATCTGTGGAAAGAAGTTTTTCAAAACTAAAGTTATTAAAATCTTATTTGCGGACAACGATGACTCAAGATAGGTTGAATGGTTTAGCAATCTTGAGTATTGAAAAGAATATGTTGAAAAATGTTAATGTTGAACACATAATTGATGACTTTGCAACTAAAAGTGCAAGAAGAAATCATTTTAGATGAGATTTGATTGATATAAAGCGATGTAATCTTTATTGTTTTTGGGTATTGGTTTTATGTCCCCCCCGGTTGTATCATATTTTTTTCATCAATATAAAATATTTTGAATTTTTTTTTATATAAAGGACCCAATTTTATTTTTCGCCCCGAGTCTTGAATTTCTCAGGGCCGGGCCTGATTTTGGACTTTGATAATTGTTGTGCTAAAAACGCAGAGCTTGTGAATTGACGAAGAAGAAAAGCAGGGAGAGGAATTCTGGTTTATCGTGTTCTTCCATGGAGAAGTTTTTCCGCTGAATTGGGGCTTCTGTTATTAAGTAGAGTTGATATCAAGGTGGGTAGGTCCTCTTTGAAGATCTGTGAACCAAACTGTGTGAAATGGGTGAATTTGGTCTGCACTAGTTTTTTGTCAGTTTAGTATGGGTAATGATCAAGTAATTGTGAGATTCCTTAAGAAGCATGAATATATATGCTGGATAAGACCATGTTATGAAACTTGAGATGGATACTCACTTGCTTGTATGTATTGGACCGTGTATTGAGTATGTTGAACTTGATTTATATAGTCTGGAAAAATGTTGAGAGTATGAATGGGTGTCCATAGTAATTTAGAGTGAAATTACTATGCGACATAGTTACGAATGGAATGAGGAAGGACATGTTAAAGCGAGGGGTGGGTTCGGTTCCGAGCCTAAACTGAAAATGGAACCGAATTTGGGCTCAGTGCGGTTCGGTTCGGTTTTTGTGTTTTGAGATCTTGACACCGAAAACTGAACCAACCCGAACAGTTCAATTCGGCCCTTTTTGTTTCTTCAAACCTATAATAATAATCTATAACAATGAGTTTACAAGTTTACTAATGCATGCTTTGTACTTCAATAGACAATAATCTATAATTTCATACTTCATAGTCTATATAATTCAATTGATATAGTCCAATAGTCTATCAAGTTCTAGCATCAACATATGTAATGGTCAAAAAATAGAGTCCAAAGTTTATAAAAGTCCATCATTATATCGACACTAACCTCACAAATTAAAAATGTATGAGTTCACTAAAAGATTAAACATCACAAAAAGAATGAACCAACATCAACATATGAAGGAGGGTAATGGCATGATCTCAAGCTCGGAAAAATGAAGTCTTTGACTTTGGAGGTAACATTCCACTCTGACTACTCCCCATTGCAACTCCACATGGCATCTTAAGCATCTCTACATTAGTATAAGAGAATAATAGAAAGAACAACATTAGAAAAGTACATGCAATTAATCATATCTAACATAAATATTACAACTTCATTAACCCAAAAAACTTTAACTAAGAAAATAGAAATAATTATCTCTTTCCACTTCTTCACACAACTCCATCTCCTCAATAGTAGGCATATGATGTAGATACACATTTTCACTCCTAAGCCAATTTTGTGTACATATCAAGGGCTCCACCATTCTAGGACTTAGAGAGCTACGGTATGAATCAATAATCCTCCCACTCGTGCTAAAGGAAGATTCCGAAGCTACGGTTGACACCGGAACAGCTAGAATATCCTTTGCAATGCGGACCAATATAGGATATTTACAAACTCCATTCACCCTCCACCAATTCAATGAGTCAAAGCCTTCACCATCTCCTTCAATATGATCTCCAAGATATTTATCCACATCGTTGTTTACGTTATCGGCCTTCTTTGCTCTTGTCCTTTGCTCCTTCTCTTTCAATCTCCTTTCTAACTCCGTTAGACCCTTACTTGAACTAGATATCCCCTCACTTGATACTTGAGAACCACCAACCTCACTAACACCACTTTCCTTTCCCTCTTCCTCATACACCTTGTAAAGGTCATACAATATATCTTTCACACTCTTTGTGTTAGCTTCCACCTTTACATCCATATCCCCATCATCTAGAATCTCAAAATAGTCAACAACTTTTCTCAAGTTTATGATGTGGATCAAGAACAATAGCAATGAATAGATAGTGATTCAACTTATCAAATCTACCCTAATACTTTTGAAACTTGTCTTGCATGGGTGATGCAATCTCAGACAAACATGGGTTCTTTTGTTCTTGCAAGAGACCATAAATAGAGAGTAAATCACCAAAAATATTATGGACGGTAGAAGAATTAGAACAACATACCTTCAAAGTGATTTCATAAAATGGTCTCAAGAAATCCACAAATTGCTCCCCATATTGCCAATCAACACTTGCCGGTGGCCCTTCTTTTGGCTTTTCACCCTTGTCACCTTGGAGCCATGCCCAAAAATTACCCGCATCTTCATCCACCATTCTATCAAAAGCTTTTTAGAATTTCAAAGCCCGTTCCAACATCAAGAATATGGAATTTCACCTAGTAGGGACATCCAAAATCACAAGCCCTTTGCACTCTAGTTTCACCCTTTCAACACATTCCTTGAAAAAATCAAGCCTTTGTGGGGAGGATCTAACATACCTCACCGCATTACGAATGGCATCAATGAATAGCTTCATCACACTCAACCCATCATTAACAATCAAGTTAAGAATATGGGCCACACACCTCACATGCAAATTCTTTCCTTCATGCAAAAATGCATTAGGGACACCCCAATCACCTATCCTCTTACTCAACTCCTTCAATGCAACATCATTTGATGAAGCATTATCAACGGTGATTGTGAGAATCTTTTCTATACCTCATGCCAACAAACAATCCTCTAACACCCCAATCACCTATCCTCTTACTCAACTCCTTCAATGCAACATCATTTGATGAAGCATTATCAACGGTGATTGTGAGAATCTTTTCTATACCTCATTCCAACAAACAATCCTCTAATAGCTTAGCTATAGTCTCTCCCTTATGACTTGGAATCACACAAAAATTTAAAATTCTCTTATGCAACACCCAATTATCATCAATAAAATGTGTAGTGAGGACCATACAATTAATGTTTTGAATAGAAGTCCAAGTGTCAGTTGTAAGAGATAATCTATATCTACTCAATTTATCCACCAATTTTTTCTTTTCCCCCAAATAAAGCTTAAGGACATCCTTTGCTATTGTCTTACGGGAAGGAATTCTCCAATAAGGAAGAGCTCTACCCATAAAACGCTTAAACCCCTCTCCCTCCACATGAGAAAATGGTAGCTCATCTAAAATAATGTACTCCACACATAACATAGATAACTCTTCTTGAGTGCATTCTATAATACACAACTCAGTAGTTGGTTTTTTAAAAGAGAAAATATTTTGCCTTTTAGCTTCAACTTCTCAATATTAGGGGGATACTTTGGACACTTGTCCATATGATTTAGAAGGGAGGTTGTACCATTCTTCCTAGGATCAGCATGGAATTCTTTTGCTCAATAATTACATGCACCCTTAATTCTACCCTCCACCACCTTCCTATCAAAATGATTCCAAATATCTGACCTTTCCTTCCGTTTCAACACCTCAAGGATGCTTTCCATACTTCCATCATCTTCAACCTCGGTTGCTTGGCTTCCTCTCTCTTCTTTCGGATTTGCAGCATTACTTCTTTCGTTGATCGGTGTTGGTGTGTTCGATTTACAACACTAGTGTTGATTTGCAAAACAACATTTACAGCAAAACATATTCAATTCCCATAATAATTCAACATTCCAGGAAAACAAAAACTAAAAACAGTCCACCAAAACAGAAACTCAAAATAGCAAATTGCAAACAGCAAAACAGCAAACAGTCCAGCAAGACAGTCCACGAAAACAGAAAACAGCAAAACAGTCCAGGAAAATAGAAACTCAAAACATAATGGCAAAACAGAAACTCAAAACAGAATGTTTTAGCAAACATAATCTGCAAAACAGATACTTAAAACAGAAACTGCTATACAAATCCTGCAAAACAGAAACTGCAAAAAGAATAATAGATTCTGCAATAACAAAAACTCAATCCAAAAACTGCAATACAAATCCCTAAATCAAGTAGGAGCTGTCATTCTTTAAGTCACAACCATATTTAGGTGTCAATAGATATATCATGCTTCACTAAAAAATTCACTCTCAAAGACTGCAAAACATGTAAAAAAATTCATATTCGACCTCTAAATGAGTAAGGTTTTATACACAAGGGCATTCATGATACAAAAACAAAATACTAGGAGAGTTCCACTTAGAGATGCAGTCCTACAGACCAACATAACAGGCTTTCTTTTTACATTCTGCTTTAATGTTCTAATGTTTGCTATATGGCATGAAGAAGCTTTGGCAAATACCCTCCATGAAGCAATTCCATAAAGTAGCTAATGTTGATTTTATTACCGTCTTTCTTTGATTCTTGGGATTAGTAATCAAAGGTCAAGTTGTCCTCTGCTTAGTATTTTTGGGTTTTTTTGTTTTTGTTTATCACTATTAATTTGTTTCTTATATTCTGTCTTCTGTACATATAAATCTAAAATATATATGGGGACCTTCTAATACCTTTGTTTGTAATTACAACCATAAACTCAACTAGATTCGAGGCGGAACACCAGCAATTGGGGAAGCAATTGGGCTAGGAGCAGCTATTGATTATTTGTCTGGAATTGGTATGCAACGGATACATGAGTATGAGGTATTAAACTTTTCTTCCTTTTAATCGTTTGTATACAACGAATTTTGGACTTGTCTGTTACATGAGCTGTAAATGCATTTTGTCAATTTAAACCTTCACTATAACATTATTTCTTCAGTATGGTATAACTAGTATTTGATAACTGCAATTCTTCCAGTTCGTTTCATTTTCATGTACGGTATTGATAAGGTTATATCACTGAAAGAATTTGGGTTCTTTTATTCTGTTGGGAGCATATTGTTTCTATTCATTCTGGTTATCCAAAGAAATCCTATAATTTCATGTATAATATTGACTGAGGATAGTGTAGACGGGTAAAGCTATGGTATGTTAACATTTCTCATATATCAACTATTTTTACCACTTTAGGGACTCATGTTACCACTTTGAGGACTAATATTACTATTTTGAGGACTCATATGGTAAATTAAGAAAATTTACCACTTTAAGGACTCATGTTACCACTTTGAGGACTAATATTATTATTTTGAGGACTCATGTGATAACTAAGAAAATTTATCACTTTAAGGACTCATGTTACCACTTTGAGGATTAATATTACTATTTTGATGACTCATTTTACCACTTTTAAGGCAATTGTATGCATGTCATACGTTAACACATTGTAGAATTTTCCAGTGTAGACTGAGGAAATATACATATTGTTTAAATATTATGATTATTTTGGGGAAGCAATCAATGGAGAATTTAGATTTGATTGTACTCGTAACATTGTGTTCAAAAATTTTGCGTGTGAATTTTGTATTGAAACTTCATTATTGTTTGCAATTTATTTTATTTTATTTTTTGTAGATAGGGCTGGGCAAATATCTATATGATAGTCTTTGTTCAATACCCAACATTCAAATTTATGGTCCGGTGCCTTCAGAAGATGTGCACCGCGCTGCTCTTTGTTCTTTCAATGTTGAGAATATACACGCTACAGATTTGGCAACTCTTCTTGACCAACATGTATCTTTATGCAAGAAGCAAAACTTGTAGACTTTATTTCCTTCATTTCTGACTTATTCCTGGCATTTATTAATTTAAGTATTTTCTCAAATTAGGGAAAATTTTATAATGTGTTAACGTATGACATGCCTACAATTGCCTTAAAAGTGGTAAAATGAGTCCTCAAAATAGTAATATTAGTCCTCAAAGTGGTAACATGAGTTCTTAAAGTGGTAAATTTTCTTAGTTACCACATGAGTCCTCAAAATAGTAATATTAGTCCTCAAAGTGGTAACATGAGTCCTTAAAGTGGTAAATTTTCTTAATTTACCATATGAGCCCTCAAAATAGTAATATTAGTCCTCAAAGTGGTAACATGAGTCCCTAAAGTGGTAAAAATAGTTGATGTATGAGAAATGTTAACATACCATAGTTTTACCCTTCAAATTAGTAGCTGTTATGTAACTGATTTATGTTTAAATTCAGCATGGAGTGGCTATCCGATCAAGTCAGCATTGCGCGCCCAACCCCTTCATCGACATTTAGGAGTCGGTGCAAGTGCGAGTGCGAGTATTTACTTCATCCATGTCCTAAATGACACAGTCAGATTCTTTAATTCTTTCAAGTAGTCTTGTAGTCAATCTTCAATTCCCTAGCCAGTTGTAAAATTTTGTGTCAGTTAAGTTATTTGAGAATGATTACTCTTCAAAATATGGTTACTTTATTTATTATTATTTTTTATTTATGTACAATAGATATGTGGACAAAAAAAATACACAAATTTGTATAAAGTACGGCTGAAACTAAACCCACAAGTTCAGTCTGCGTGAACCACGTGGTGTGGTGTGTTGGTCGAATGGCCTAGTCTGGAACCCCCAGGTCTAGCGTTCGAATCCAAGCTCCATCCCGTGGCCAGCAGATTTGAGGGACCCTTTGGGTTCGTGCGTCTGCGGTGCAGTGCATTAGTCTGGCTTTGCCAGGCTTTCGCCGCAATGTCGGTGCAGGTGTCCTGGCGCTGGGATACCACTGCATGGGTGTGTGAGTTACTAACAACTAACCCGATCAAAAAAAAAAAAAAAAAAAGTTCAGTCTGCGTGGAAAAATAAGTCTATTGAAAGCAAATGCTTGGGGAACTGAGGCCAGAAGAAACAGAACTCTTCAAGTTTCATTGATCTATTAACTGTAGTCAATTAACTTTGAAGAGGAATTCATCCTTTTGGGTTCTTGGGCCTGCAAATTTATGATATCTTGATTACAATATAGATTCATTTCTTGATTACAATGTAGCATGAATCTGTAAGCTAACTTGTTCATAATTCAGTTCTCCACCATTTTTCACTTCACTACTTGGAGAATTATGACATAAAAAATAGTATGAGAGTTGGTTTGGATTCTTTTTGTTTCTTCTCAATGTCCGTGTGGATACGTTTTTCTTTATATTTTATTCTAATGATTATTGTCATTCTTATTACTTTTGTTTTTTTGTTTTTCTTCTCCTTTTGGAATCATACAATTGTGAAAAAGGGGCGCGGTTAGAATACAATGGCTGTAAGTTACAGTTTAGCGTTAAGCCGTAACTTTAGATTTTTGTTAATTGGTTTTGGTATTGGGTTGGTATATTCAGTGAAATTTCCATGGTGTCAAGCTGAATAGCGATCAGACTTCAGACTGGAGACTAAGACTTTAGAGTCTTCAGTCAACTTTGGAGTTTTTCTTTGTAAGTTCCATGGAGTCAGTCATCTACTGGAATCATCTTCATATAGCATCCAGTCATTATTCTAGCTAGCCAATTCAATATGCATCCACATATATCAGAAAATTAAACACCATTTTATTCTGTGTCCAGAAAAAACTAGTATTACCTCAGAAATGCAGAAAACTCTCATTTCTTCCTTTTGCTTCATCTTGCTGGCTTTCTCCTCCAAAGTCCTTGGTGAAAAATCGAGGCATTATAAACATGGCCCAGATATCAAATTCCCTTTTAGCTTCAAAGGTAGCCAGCACCCAGAAAATTCTGGGTATCCTGGGTTTCTTGTATCCTGCAATGAAAAGCAGGAAACCATTCTTGAGCTGCCAATCCCAGTTAAATTCCCAATCAAAACCATAGACTATGAGAATCAGTATATCCAGCTATATGACCCAGAAAATTGCTTGCTGATGAAGCTATTGAAAGTCCACAACATGCCAATCTCTCCCTTCAACTACTCAAAATACCAAAGGACTGATATTACCTTATTCAATTGTTCTTCAGCTGAAAGGGAATCATTGTACGGAATGTATCCAGTCCCCTGCTTTAAAGGCCCTGGCTACCAAGTCTATACGGTTTCTTCTTCCCGAAACATTGAGGACTTGCCCCTTCTGTCTTGTTCAAAGATGCGTAATCTTTCACTAGTTCCATACAGCTCGTATGCACATCCAACTCCAAATCTTAATTTGGAATGGTCTAAACCAGATTGTAGACCGTGTGAAGCACATGGCAAGATATGTGGATTGAAGAAGAATGGCACCACAAGTACTGAAATTGAATGCCTTCCCAGGAAGAAAGAAGGTACAGGGTAACATATGTATATAAATTTTGCTATATACATGTTACAGGTTCCAAGAATATTTGCACATGATGATTATTCCTGCATTCATGAAATGAGATACATATTAGCATATATATGCACATGAAAGTTCATTCTAAGCAAGCATATTTGCACATGATGACTGGATGGAAAATTGAAAATTTGCACACATAATGTATCACAGGATATATGGACCTCAGTTAGTCCCACATTACTTTTCTGAAAGCCTTCATCTATAGTCCTTGCAATGTTACACCATTAGTTATGTCGTAGCAAACTAGCAATAGCTCACAACTCGATCAAATACTTAATTTGACAAATATGGTCTGATTTTCTATTATCCTTTTACAGGTTCAGAAACAAAGTTTGTAGCCACTGGTGAGTTTTCTAACCGGTTCTTTAGTTTGTTTCATATTTCATATGCATTGTGGATATTTACTCAAGAGTATTAATTTGCAGGTGCATCCCTGGGTTCATTTGTACTCATACTATTGCTGCGGCTTATCATGTCTATAGTTCTGACAGAAAAGAAAAACAGAATCAATTAAAAATTGAAATTTTTTTAGAGGATTACAGAGCTCTCAAACCAAGCAGATACTCTTATGAAGATATCAAGAGGATTACAAATCAGTTCAAGGACAAATTAGGCCAAGGAGCCTATGGAACTGTTTATAAGGGAAAGCTTTCTTCTGAATGTTTTGTTGCTGTCAAAGTCCTCAATAGTACAAAGGGGGATGGGGAAGAGTTTGTAAATGAAGTGGGAACAATGGGTCATATCCACCATGTCAATGTGGTTCGCTTGGTTGGATTCTGCGCTGATGGGTTTAGACGAGCTCTTGTTTATGACTTCTTACCTAATGGGTCACTGCAAGATTTCATTTCATCAGCAGACAATAACAATTCTTTCCTTGGTTGGGATAAGTTGCAAGATATTGCTCTAGGCATAGCCAAAGGAATTGAATATCTACACCAAGGATGCGATCAACGAATCCTCCATTTCGATAAATGTTTTGCTTGACCATAACTTCACCCCAAAGATTTCTGATTTTGGTTTGGCCAAATTATGTTCCAAGGATCAGAGTATAGTGTCAATGACTACAGCTAGGGGAACGATGGGGTACATTGCACCTGAAGTGTTCTCCAGAAACTTTGGAAATGTATCCTATAAGTCAGATGTGTATAGTTATGGAATGGTACTGCTCGAGATGGTAGGAGGAAGAAAGAACATCAGTTCAACCACAGAGAACACAACTGAAGTTTACTACCCAGAATGGATCTATAATCTACTGGAAGAAGGTGAAGACCTTCGAATCCATGTTGGGGAAGAAGGAGATGCTAAAATTGCAAAGAGACTTGCGATTGTAGGTCTCTGGTGCATCCAATGGCACCCGGTAGATCGTCCTTCTATGAAAGGGGTGGTTCAGATGTTGGAAGGAGGAGAAAACTTAACTATGCCTCCAAATCCTTTTTCCTCTCAAGGTCCTACAGGAACAAGTACAAGTACACCTGCCAGAAGATTAAACCTTCAACTGGAAGCAATTGCCGAGTTAGAGTAATATGTATATATTTTATACTGTATGCACACTTAATTTGCATGTAAAGGTGACAAAAATTATTATTAAGTGTATGTAATCATGGTTGATCACTATGTCAAAAAGTCCATCAGACGACACACTTCAGACGACAAAATCATTGTTTTCTGTCGTCTGAGTTTTTTAGACAACAGAATTTTTTTTTCTGTTGTCTGAATATAGACTAAAACCATACTCGTTTAATTTGAAAAAATGGACAACATTCAGACAACACATTTTTGTTGTTGTAGAATATGATGATTTCCTATCTCAAATTTGGAGGGATATCCAAAAGTTGATTAAGTACTTTTCCCTCTCAAATAGCCAAGCCCTAGTTGACTGAAAAATGTTGTGACACTCAGACAACATTTAAATGTTGTCTGAGTGTGGAGGTTGTTTTAAAATTTTCTAAGTTATTTTGACTTGTGTTTGTTTACACATGTCCTTCGCAATTAAGTCATTTTCAGTCATTCACTCATTCTCACTCGATCAGCTCTCTCAACTCGACCAGAACGGCAGAACCTGCGAAAACTGAAACACCAGCCTCGGTCTCTCATGTCTCGATTTTCACTCTCTTCTTCATCTTCTCACTCTCTCGATTCTTCTTCTTAGTATCTACTTCATCTCTCCTGTCCAGATTAATGGACCTCTCCAGCAACCAGTAGAGCTGTTTTCGATTTGGATATTGGTAAGCAATTTAGGGTTTCAATTGTTTTTTAGTTATGATTTCGACTGGGTTCAATCTTTGATCGATTTTAGAGTTTGATTTCGATTCAGTTTTTTTTTTTCTATTTGGGGATGGGGTGATTGGATATTATTTTTCCTTTTATCCTAGTGAAAATGACGAACACTATTCGGTGTTCCAATTACTAAAAACCAGACCTCTCCTGGGCTCGTCGTCTCTCTCTCTCTCTCAATCGAATTAGGTCATGTGGTAGTTCGATCTAGTGGTTTAAGCTTTGTTTTTGAAAAAGATATAGGCTTTAGTGAATTTTTCTGGGATTTATATGATCTGGGTTTCAATTCAATTTGGTTTTTATTGGGTTTTTGATGCATATGTTTTGTTTCTCAATAGATGAAATCGGTAAGTTTAATTGAAACATAGTTGTTTTGCAGATCTATACCTTAAGATTCTTCACCCAGAAGCAATCAAGAGCCAACAGAAGAGTTCCCTGCAAAAAAGATTAGTTTGCTATCTCGACCATTTGGACTTGGATGGCGTGATCGTAGCAAGGTTAGTCTCTTGTAGACTTTTGACCTGATTTTGTTAATATATAGCAGATTAAGAATGGGGTGGATGGGACCGTTTGACTAAGACCAGTGGCCTTGTTGCCTGGAGGATTCAGCTGCATACTTCAATAGGAGTTGAACATATGGTGGTGCATATAAGCTGTGTTTTATTAGTTTTGCATGACAGAAATCAAATCACACGATATGGTCTTTTTTCATTAATTTTGGGAGAATAATTTATCCCAAACACACGTCCATACATGTTTTTATGCGATATGGTCTTTACTTTCATTGATTCTGTAGCTCAGAGTTTCCTATATTTTCCGGATGGTCTCTTAGTTTTGTTTGTGCTGGGGTTATAGATATGGGCATTTCAGTGGAATGGTTTTATCAATTTTTGTTTTGTTATATCCTGTTTTCTCTTCTATTGATCAAAATAAAGTTTGACAAAGTAAAGCAAAGTCCATGGATTCATTGTCTCCGCGACCCCTTGATTCTGTTCTTAATTATATTATCACTTTAGTTTAAATATTGGTTAATATTAGAGCCACTGTGGCTTCTATTTGGGATTGGCCAAATGGACAGTTGCAACATAAGTTTGAGCACGTAATAGAAACTTGGTTTGTTGAGAAGTTGGCTTGACGGCTGAGTCAATTTGATAATTTATGTTCAAGGATACATCAGATTCCGACCTGAATCTGATCTGAGTTCATCTTTGTAGAAGTAGTCTTATTTTTTTTCTCAATAGATATTAGTTATTTGTATTATGATAAGAGCTGTTCATAATGGCCATATTAATCTCATATCTTGACAAAATGCTTCGATTCTCAAATACAAGAACAAGAATAGGAAATTGGATTCTGTTGAACCATTCTGTTCTGTACCTTTATCTTATTTGATAGATAGCATATAATAATCTTGCCATTTAATTTAGTCCTTCATTGATGTTATTGCATCATTGGTCAGTTATCTACTTTGGGATAATTAGTCACCATATGTATAATCATCTCCAGTTTGTATTGATTCTAATCAAAGTACAACATAGACCTACCCATCTATAACGTACATATGTTATACCATAATCATATATAAGAACTAAATTGTTTTTATATCCTTTTATATTTCTGTTACTTTTTGCAAAACAAGCTCTTTGTTAAAGTATGCAATAGTGTACTGGATAATAGTGAGCTTGGATAATAGCTCTTTTGTTTTGTAACATGTATGGTCTGTTTTGTTGGCCTTGATAGGAAAACTTGGTGGTACAAAAGGATTTGCGAAGGAAGGCTCACTGCTAGTAGTGTACTGGAGAAAAACATAAGGCTTTTTTGTGTAAATTTCTAGTGAGTTTTCAATGTTTGTGCTTTATACATATATGTAGTCAACAACTAGCTAATTATCCTTTTGTTCATATCTTTGCCTACACATAATGATTATATGTTTACTGCTAGCTTGTTGAGTATAATCATAAGTTCATTTTTATTCCTTGATAGAATATTGTATTACTTTGTATAATAAAAGTACGAGCATGGTATGCAATCTGAACATTAGAATTGTCATGGATCGATGTAATTGTTGCAGCTATATTTGAATGAATTTGTATATGTTAAGCAATGTTACTTTGAGAATTAGCATGGATTTGAGTGTGTTTTGTTATATATGAAGGAACTTATATATTTAAGATGGATAAGTCATGGATGCATGCTGATAGAAGATCAAAGAAGTTTGAGCTAGGACTAGCAGAGTTTCTCAAGTTTGCCGAGTCTAATGCCAATAACAAAAACAAGATTTCTTGTCCTTGCTTGAAATGTAGTAACACGGAGGGATTTTCTATTGGAGTTATTAAGGATCATATATTTTGGAATGGTATTAACGAGAGTTATAAGCATTGGAGGTGGCATGGGGAACCTACTACATCTGCTATGAATGACAATAGAGTTGAATCTGAAACTGTAGATTGGGAACCTGGGATGGGGGAGAATGATGTAGAAATAGGAGAAAGTGAGGATGAGCAGATTTCCGAAGACTCGAATGAGTTTTTGAAGTATGTAGAGGATGGGGATCAACCTTTGTACCCTAGTTGTACCAAGACAACCAAGCTAAATGGTCTGATTCAGACCTTCAATTTGAAAGCAAAGCATGGAATGACTGATGCTTGCTATTCAGATATGCTTATCATGATTGGGGGTTTGCTTCCTGAAGGGAATCAGCTTCCTCTGTCTTTATATGAAGCTAAAAAGACACTTAGTGCTTTAGGGATGGAGTATGAAAAAATTCATGCATGTCCTAATGACTGCATCTTGTATAGACAACAGCATGCAGATGCTCTTATCTGCCCCAACTGTGGTGTTCCAAGGTGGAAATTGGGTAGGGATAAAACTGTGAAAGAAGGGATACCTGTGAAGGTTTTGTGGTATTTTCCACCAATCCCTAGGTTCAAACGGTTGTATCAATCAACCAGCACAGCTAAGAATCTTACTTGGCATGAGTCTGGTAGAAAGAAAGATGGAATGATGCGACACCCAGCTGATTCTCCTACTTGGGAATTACTTGACAAAAAATATCCAGAATTCAGTAGCGACCCTAGGAACCTCAGACTAGCACTCTCTTATGATGGATTTAACCCGCATAGTTCTCTAAGCAGCAAGTATTCTTGTTGGCCGGTTATACTGGTCACATATACCCTTCCTCCATGGCTTTGTATGAAGAGGAAGTTTATGATATTGACATTGTTAATATCGGGACTGAAGCAGCCTGGTAACGATATCGACGTCTATTTGCAGCCATTAATAGATGATTTGAAAGTGTTGTGGGATGGGGTTGAGGGAGTATACGATGCACTAAGAAGGACTACTTCAAACTGAAAGCGGTGTTGCTATGGACTATTAATGACTTTCCCGCATACGGGAACTTGTCTGGTAGCATTGTTAAAGGATACAATGCTTGTCCAATATGCCTTGAACAGACTCGACCTTATAGGTTAAAGAAAGGTAAAAAAATGGCATTCATGAGGCATCGCAGGTCCCTACCTAGACATCATCCGTATAGGAAACAGTCTGCTGCTTTTGACAACACCATAGAGGATGACCTAGCTCCTCTGCCATTAACTGGAGAGGAGGTGTTTGCTAGAGTAGAGGGTCTGAACTGTGTGTTTGGGAAAAAGAAACGCTCTCCTCCTGTCAAGGGTGTTGAAGACCAAGGCAGACCTTGCTGGAAGAAGAAGTCTGTCTTCTTTGAACTAGAGTATTGGAAATATATTCCTGTACGACATAATCTCGATGTCATGCACATCGAGAAGAACTGCTGTGATGCCATCGTTGGTACATTACTAAATATTCCTGGGAAGACAAAGGATGGGGTTGCAGCGCGTTTAGACATGGTGGAAATGGGTATTAGGGTTGGTTTGAACCCAAAAGTTGGTGCCAAAAGGGATAAATTACCTCTGGCTAGCTGGAACTTGATGCTTGCTGAAAAAAAAAATAGTTTGCGGCTCTTTTTTTGAAATGACGGTTCCTATTCGGTTTTCGTCAAATGTAAGGAATCTTGTCTCTATGGAGGATTTAAAACTTGCTGGTCTGAAATCGCATGACTGTCACACTTTCATGCAGATTCTTCTTCCTGTTGCTTTACGTTCTGTTCTTGAGAAGCCGGTTAGGTATGCTATCATCCGCTTCTGCCTTTTCTTCAAGGCAATATGTGCTAAAGTGATCGACGTTTCGAAGTTGGAAAAAATGCAAGCAGATTTGGTTGTTACTGTTTGTTTATTGGAAAAGTACTTCCCGCCTTCATTTTTCGACATTATGATCCATCTAACTGTGCATCTCGTGATAGAAGTTCAGCTTTGTGGTCCAGTATTTTTTCGGTGGATGTACCCCTTTGAGAGGTACATGAAAGTCTTTAAAGGGTGGGTTAGATGTCGAAGGCATCCTGAGGGATGCATAGCTGAGTGTTATATTGTCGAAGAGGCTGTTGAGTTTTGCGCTGAACGTATGCTTAGTGATGCTTCTACTGCTGGAATCCCTGAAAGTTCCAAACCACGAGCCCGTAATGTATCCAAACCGTTATCAGGCGCTACCATGATTTCTGTCTATGGCAAGGAGATGCATCAAGCACATCTGTGTATATTGCAGAATACCGAGGATGCAAGTCCTTATTTCATGTAAGTCGATCATAAACTTTTAATTATCATGAGTTTTCATATAGTCCATGAATTGATTCATTATTCTTTTATTTAAATCGCTGAGTTTAGTGTTTTTGTTGTTCAGTGAACATCTGGAATTGTTGAAGCTTCTCAATCCAAGGTTTTCCAAAAATGAAAAGTGGTTGAAGGATAAACAGAACCAGACCTTTGCTGTCTGGTTAAAGGAGAGGGTATACGATCATATACTGGATTCTTAGTGACAACAAAAAATAAGATTTCAACATTACGCTAATGTAATCTATTGATTTGCAGGTTTCAAATGAACTGCAGTTTCCAAAAAATAATGTTTCGGAAACAATGAGGTGGATGTCAAGTGGACCGAATCATGTAGTGCCGAACTTTAATGGATACCAGGTTAATGGTATTGATTTCAACACTAAGGAGCAGGACAATGTGCGATCAGTGCAAAACAGTGGGGTTTTTTTAGTTGCTGATGCAATGCAAGTTTCTAGTGCAAAGGATAAAAATCCCAAAATTGATGATATGGACTTCTATGGTGTCATACAACAAATATGGGAGGTGGGCTACTACAAGTTTAGGGTACCGTTGTTTAAATGTGATTGGGTTGAGAATGTTAGGGGCATTAAAGTAGATGAGCTCGGGTTCACATTGGTAAATCTGAATAGGAAAGGTCATCTTAAGGATGCTTTTGTCTTAGATAGCCATGTTAAGCAAATATTTTACATTGAGGATCCCCTCGATGCTCAATGGTCAGTAGTAGTAAGGGTCCCAGATAGAGACTACCAAGGTGCTGATTCAGATGAGGAGTTAGAAGATATCGAAGTAGAACAACAGCCATTTGAAGCAACAATGCCATCCATCGAGACTTTTGATGATATAGATGGTGATCAGCATAACAATTATATGCGTCCTGGAGATGAAGTAATATGGGTGGAAAATGATTCCAATCAACGTGGCTGAGGGGGAAAAAAACCATATAGTTAGGGTTGTTTGTTCATGATTGAATTGTGTTAGAATGCATGTATGTACTGGTGTGTTTGATGAAACACATATATTAACATTGAAGATTATGTTAGTTATTTCATTGTTTTATGTGTTGTTTAATTTTGAGTGATGTTAGTTATTACATTGCTTTATGTGTTAGTTATATACTTGTTTTATGTGTTTCAGTTTCGTATCTATTTATTGACATTAATTGTTAACATGTATTAAGGGGCTAACTATGTTTATTCTGTATTGCAGGTCATGGCTCCATCTGCAAGCACATGTAAACTTGCTAGATCTGTAGCCTTAAGGATAAAGGCGGTGCAGATGAAACGTAGTAGAAGAACCGTCTCTGAACCACCTGTTACTTCTCCATATCGTAAACCTGCTACCCCCAAGAAGGCTGAAGCAAGATTGACAGAAGCCAACAAGGCTACCCTCCCTAGGAGAAGTCCGCGATCGAATAAAGAAAAGGAAGCTGCTTAGTCCAGCAAGGATGCGGCTGCCAAGAGAAATATGCGACCGCCTAAAGCAGCAAAGTCCAAGAAGGCTGTGGCATCAAAGAAGTCGTCAACTGGTAGTAAGTCTGCAAAGAACAAGTCATCCGAGGATTCTGATGATGATGAGAATGTCACTGGTGGATTGAGGTTGCTTAAGCGAGGGATGGTAACCATGAATCGAATTACTAGGCGACTGCTTCGAGGAAAGAAGCTAAAGGTGATTTCTAATGCTGATGGGGAGCCAATTGGGAAGGCAGCTAAGGAGATGCAGTCCTATATTGGGGTGTTGGCACTCACCAAGATCCCAATATCTATAAATGATTGGAGAAATGTGCCTTTGGATGAAAAAGACAAGATTTGGAATAGTATTCTGGTAAACAATATGTTTATAATTAAGTTGTTGCTAGCTGTTGACTAATTTACATTTCATTATGTTTATTTTTTCAAAAAGCATTAATTAAAGCTATGTTACTTTGTATTCGTTAATGTGTAGGATGCTTATGTGGTGCCGAAAGAGTGGAAGAAACTGGTTATTGCATCAGCTGCCAACAAATGGAGAGAGTTCAAGAGCAAACTAACTAACTGGTACATTATTCCCTATTTGGATACTCCTGAACTCTTATAGTTCCCTCCAGATGATTATCGATCCATTGAGGTAGGTGAATGGAATACGTTCGTAGCTGATAGAACTTCAAAACAATTTCAGGTTTGTCTAATACCATAGTTAAACCTATTTGGAACAGTTTATGCATTATTGGTTATTGTTTATGCAAATACTAAAATATAGTGTATAATTCTACATATGCTTGTAGGCACTCCGCGAAATGCAGAGAACAAAGAGGAAGGAGAATAAGTATCCTCATCGAATGTCACGGAAAGGATATGCTAACTTCCAGGAAGAACTGGTTAGTATTCGTCTTAGAAATCTATTTACAATATATTTTTTATTGTTTTCGGTTTACCCCAAACTGATCATGACGTCACGCGTGTGTATTCATATTTATAGGCTGAAAAAATACCGATTGAAGAGTTGGATCGTGCTACAATGTGGATAAAAGCCCGACAAGATAAGAGAGGCAACTTCAAAGGGCCAGCAGTGAAGAAAAAAGTCGAAAAAATTGTAAGTTCAGTTCTTTGAATAAAATTACTTTTAGCTTTGTTTTCCAAGTTTCACATCCCAAGGATAATTTTGCTGTGCTGTGATTTATGTCTATATCAGGAAAATTTGAAGAGGAAAGTGTCTGAAGGAGAAATCAACCCTGAAGGAACAGATGATGTTCTGACTTTGGCGTTGGGAAATCCTGAGTGTCCCGGTAGGGTACGCGGTGTTGGTGGCTTTGTCAAGCCTTCTGCATATTTTCATCTACCGAAACAACAAAAGCTAAATGTAGAAGATAGTGTCAGGGCAAGTGTTAAGAAGATACTAGCAGAGGAGAAAGAAAATATCATTGCTGAGGAAAGAGCCAAATGGGAGTTGGAGATGGAGCAACAAATTGCTAGGGAAAGAGCAGCTTGGGAAGAAAGGATTCAGAAGTTAGAAGCGAAGTTTGATGGGAAAGAGATGCCAGCTGACTCAACCAAACCTGTGACATCGCTGAATGATTTAGGGTCTGGCCAGGGCAGCTGTTCTAGGCATTTTGACAAGGCTTGTTTGAAAGTTATTGAAAGTGAAGCCGCCAAAACTGCCAAGAAGAAGTTAGATTTAGGGGAGGACCAGCAGAAAGTAGTTGAGGAGGATGAAATTTTTGTGGATGGGGAGCTGAACATCAAACTAACCTCGATTATTGAGGAGGAGGTTAGGAATGATTTAACTCCGAAAAAAAAATGCAGTTTTGGAGCAAGTGCAAGTGCCGGTAATTAATCGCTACGCTAGCCTTACTTTCTTTTTCCTTACAATTAGCTTTCGTTTTTTTTTCCTTACAATTACATTTGATAAACCATATTGATGATATTGCTGCCTCAAATGTGACCGATGCTTATGCATATTTTGGTTTGAATTACGTTCAGTCCAACAATATTGTCCAGTCAGGTTGTAAACTTGCGATAAATTCATTGGACAACATAGTGGCTGAAGGAACCATCATTCAAGTGGATGTTGAGTCTAGCAAGCAAACTATCCATGGTGTTCCGTTGGCTGAGGAAAATGTCCGAGTGTCGATCACCAAATCTATTGTTGCTAATGCTTTGCTACCAATTCCTATTAAAGATGAGATTCTGTTTGTCTGCGATGCAATTGGTACA
Source organism: Rosa multiflora (assembly GCA_002564525.1). NCBI lineage: Eukaryota > Viridiplantae > Streptophyta > Magnoliopsida > Rosales > Rosaceae > Rosa > Rosa multiflora. Next base: position 102,995 of record BDJD01003281.1, on the reverse strand, counting down.
TGCGTTGCTTGGCCTAGAGACTGGGTTATACCCACTGTAGCTGATGCAAAGGTAATTTAGTTTGCTTAAATTATTTGTCATTTATAACCTCTTTGTTCTTACAAAAATGGCCATGTGAGCTACTATATTACATGATATAGAAATACTAAACATGCAATGTTATTTTTTATATCAATTGCAGCAAGAAAAGCGTAAAATTGTGAGGAGGAAAAAGAAGGATACACATGATGATTTTTTTGATCATGATGATTTGGACAACCTGCCACCCAATTTGCCTCCACTGCTTAAGACATTGAGCACATGGGCTAATGATTACTTGAAGGATGGGGTTACTATCCACACAACCTTAGGCGAGGAATTATTCGGATATCCAAAAAAGGTTGCCATCTTTAGAAGGGATGTATATGCCATGACCAACATGAAGGAGCTTTCTGGCAACTGTATTGTGATGTATATGAGGTCTGTAATGCATTTTAAATTAAGCTGCTAATTCAGTGTTGTTGTAATGATATTTTTAGACTTGTGGTTTTACAGCTTTCTTTATCAAGTGTTAAAGAAATCGAAGATGCTTGACATGATTGGCTTCGTAGACCCTGCACACACTGGTGTCATTAGTTGTGAAAATCCGACTGAACGAGCTCGTTCTTTGTTAGCTTCTTATGAAAGAGGGAAGCTTGGTCAGATTTTTTTGGTGCCCTATAACTCAGGGTACGAAAGCTTGATT
>BDJD01003281.1:68028-82987 GCA_002564525.1 Rosa multiflora | reverse complement strand
GGAGGCTATGCCATCGCACTTCTAAATCAGGAAGCAGGGAGTCACGAACGTTGCCAAATCGCTGCTCAAGTTCTACCCATAGTTTTCTTGGGTCTTCCTCATTGAGGTATTCATTTTGGAGCGCGTCATTCATGTGCCTTGTCATGAGAATTATGGCTTTAGCTTGTTTTGCTTCAAAGGCAGTAGCTTGCTCAATGGAGAGTACGTTCTGACTAGGCTCTTGGATGGTTTCCAGAATTCCATCAGCCTTAAGATGTTGGCGCACATCTCGGACCCACCTATGGTATCCTGCGCCAGTTGTCTCGAGTGGGACAAAGCTCAACTTGTTCAGGTAACTCATCCTGAAAAACAACACAAGATTAGGGTTAGTTTCGGAGCGAAAAGGCTACCACGAAAAACTATTAAATTTCTGAGCGTAGTCGCTTCCAAGAAATTAGGAATTTTCTGAGCGTAGTCGCTTCCAAGAAAATCCTATTCCAAGAGGGGTTTTGGATTAGATCGAAATAACGATGTATGTGGTCGATCATTTTCTTCTCAACAAACTCTAAGTTTGGAGGACTCTACAAGCTCCAAGCTTAGAGTGAGCGCGAACCCCCACAGTTCGGCTTTTGGTCTCCCCTATGTAGAGAAAGGGGGGTAGAAGAAGGGATGTTGGAAGTCCCCGAGAAAAGAAAACGAAATAAAAAAAACTTCAAAAACGGGAACTTTTAGAAAAGTTTACCTTAAAAGATGGCCGGAAAAATGTCGCGCCGAAAAGTTACTGTAGCTGACCGGAAGTACTGTAGCTGCCGGAAAAGTGTTGTAGTTCACCGGAAAGTTACTGTAGTTGACCGGAAAAGTCACCGGAAAATGCCGGGAAGTGGCCGGAAAAGTTGCCGGAAAAGGGTTGACCGGCCGTTGACTGGAGGGTTGACTGTCGACTGTTGACCGTTGACTGTTGACCGTCTACCAATGCTGACGTGGCAGTGGGTCCCTGTTGCTTTCTCTTTTTCTTTTCTTCTTTTCTATCGGTTCAAGATGCAGCAGCTCAAGTGGCCTGTTCACGCCTTTTTAGGCCGGTTTTTGCAAATTTTCTTCCGGTTCTTGAAACTTCATATCAATGGGCTTCTGGTATCATAATTTGGTGAAATTTGAAGGTCCGGAAGATGGTGAACCGGTGGAATATTTGCTGCGAGTTGTATGGAGCTTCCGGTGGCCGGTTCGGTAAGTTTCCGGCCAGTTCTTGGGGTGGGGCCGCCGGTTCTGGACTCCTGAGATCGATTTCTTTAAGGTGTGAGGTGGAGGCAGAAAAGGCTTCAATGATTTGTATTCGGATTCAAGGTTTTTAGCTTCTTGAATCAGGGTTTGGCTATTTGTTTCAAGGTTAGGGCTCGTGCTGATAACGTGTTGTAGAGAAACTGACTTTGAGAGGAATTTGCTGTGTATTCTCATTGATAATAGGGGCCTCTTTATATAGAGGATTAAAATGCATAGAATCTCAATCATACAAGGAAAGTAATTCTACATTGATTACGATTCTAGATCATTCTAATTAAATCCTATTACCACTAGGTCAAGTAACCTAGAGTTTGGGCTAAACACAAATTAGGTTTTCCTTCAACAGGTACATATATTTTCTTTTTTCTTTTTTTAGTCACATATATATTATTTCTTTTCTTGAAGTATTTGATTTGATTTTATTTTCTATTCTGCTTTAAAAGACATAGTCCCATAAAAAGATCTTTTTTATTTAAGTAATTAGGTCAATTTTTTTCTCTTTTTTCTCTCACTGGTTCTCCAAAATCAATAAGTCCCAGTCTCCCAGACTTCAGACGAAAAACTTGTGGTATTCTGTCCAATCTGTCGACCAACGTTCTCCCTCTTGACCTCTTCACTCTTCAGGTAGAAGCTCATCCTCTATTCCTCTTGGTTTTATGATCTTTTGCACATCTTCTTTTTTTAATTCATATGTTTTTTGTTTTTAGTTCACAATTGCTTAATCAGTTAATCAAATCCATGAGTCCCGTCGCACTATTGGCCTATTGCTACTTTATCAATATACTATAATATTAGCTTTCTGACTTTGTTTGAAAGGCGTAGATGTGTTGCGGTGTTGGTATATTAGGTATATATACATATATAATTAACCCCAGGACATCTTCAAAGGCTTTGAATCAAAGCCGTGTATATTAGGTATATATACATATATAATTAACCCCAACGGCATCTTCAAAGGCTTTGAATCAAAGCCGCTTGCTTGCTTTCACTGAAAACCCTAAAAGATTCAACCTAGGTATATATATATATATATATATATTTTTTTTTTATTGACCAAGTGATCAACGTTTGACTGGGGTCATTATTATTGGATTCTTTATCATTTTCTTAGATTGTATTTTTTTTTTCAGTTAAGGTTTGGGATTATAGATTTGCTTGTTTTTGCTGATCAATAATTAAAGATTTTGCTTCTATTCAAGAGTGTAGGATGCAATTTGAGTAGGTATGTTCTTTTTGTCTTAAACTTTATTTTCGAACTTCTATCAAATGTTATAATGTTAATTTCTTTTAATTAGTTAACTATTTGATTGTTTGATATGTGTTTAATCTAAGATGTGGTTTGTAAAACTTAAAAAAAAAATTACAAGAATTAGTAAACTTTTATTAAAATTTTTTTAGCCCACCCCATTCTGAAATCCTAGCTCCGCCATTAACTCTGGCCAATCCCAACCTGCTTTCTTCTTTTCACAAGTGAATCTCCTTTCATGAACAACGTATATGCTTCCTCGGAGATTCACCAAGCAATGACTTTCTTCACCTAGAAAACTGAGGTAGGTAGCTGAGTTCTTTGGCTCTCAATGGAGGTGTTCTTGGTGTTCTTACTGATTAATAACATATTCATTATTAGGTTTAGTTTATCGAAAAAGAGGATGATTAACTACCAACAATTGTTGACCCCCCTGAGAAGTGAATTTTTTATATATTTTTATTTCTTTTTATATTTGTCTGTTTTGGAGAAGACGAATATTGAAAAGACGAAAATATCTGAGAAAATTTAACAGGGTTAATGTAACGTCCCGTACCTCAATTTACCAGTTTACTAGTCATTTGGCTGGTAAACGACAATTACTTTCACTTTTTACTTTGTTTCGATACTTTTAGTGGCCCTAAAAGTTGACTTTTTGTTCGGGTAAAAATTTGAGAAGATGTTCTTCATGAAAGTTGTAGAGAACGTTAAACCGAGCGCGTGCATATGTGGTACGTAAAAATCGGAGCTCGTATGCGAAAGTTATAAACGAAAATGTGAATGTTACTGTTCATGGTAACTTTCTATATATATAGAAAGTTACTGTGGTAGATTTCCATCTACCTTCTCTCTCCTCTCCCCCGACCTCTCTTCTTTCCCTTTCGGATCCTTCTTCCTCCCTTCGATTCCGTGCATTCCGGCCACCAACCGGCGTGCAGCCGGCCACCACAAGAGCTCCTCCCTCCCCTCTGCACCCTAGTGTTTGGCTCCAGTTTTGTTGCAGCTGGTCAACAGTCTCTTTTCTGCGCGGGCGTGCCAGCACCGTTCGGGTGCGGTCGTCGGGGATGTCCCTTGACCTGACTTCTATCAAGCGATTGTGGACGAGGAGAGCACCAACCTCGTCGTGGGATTCTTTGTGCCTCGTGGCGAGGACTTTTGCTGAGCTTCTTGAAAATCACCAAATCGATACTCGATGTTGTAGATCGAGCAGAGCGAGAACCACTGGGAAATGAGGAGAACTTGCTAAAGCGTGACATTAGCTTGGCTGGGTTGCTAGGGCGTTACCCTTGCTTGGCTGGTTCCGTAACCGTTGTGGTCGCGGCACTACCGTCGGCTCCCGAGGAGACTAGGACTGAAGTACGTTGACAGAGGGTTTGGTGGCACTGAAAGTCGGCTTCTGAGAAGACTAGGATTAGGAGTGTGATCACCGGTAAGAGAAAGATAAGGAGAGGAGTTGCTCTTAGAGAGGTTGCTCTAGAGAGAACTTAGATCATCTTAGAGATGTTTTGATGTTGTGAATGTGTGTGTTAGAATGAGAGGAGAAGGTGTTTATAGGGAAGAAAAAGAAGAGTGAAATGATTAGTGGAAGAAAAATAATGAAAGTGGAGTATGAAAGTGATTTGTAAAATATGGAAAAGATAGAGAAATGATGAAATGAAAGCAAAGCATGAAGGTGCAGAAACATGGAAGTGATGATGATCTATTAAAGAGATTGTAGAAGAAAAATATATCCAAGGAAAAAGAGAAAAGCATCTAGCTTTCTTCATGTGGGTAGGAAATATGAACATGTGAATATTGAGCTGGTTTTAGGTCAGTTTCTGTCCCTTTATTCCTTTAATTATTTCTCCAACAAGACTTCAGTGTAAGCCTTCGACTTCTTCATATGAAATTATCCACCATAAGTTTAGATTACTGTGGTAAAATTTCAGAATTTATTTCCATGTGGTTGGGCCGGAAATGCTGCTGGACCTCTTACAGGTCCAGTTTTCCAGTTTTGCTTCTGTAGAAACTTGGGCTGATTGTTTGAAGGCTTTCCACTTAAAAATAACTCTGGAACTCTTCATAAGAAATGATCCTTGGGGTGTCTAGTATTAATCTGGAAAGTTTCAGCTCATTTTGATTTCATTTGGTTAGTCTGTCACCCCTCCTTCCTTGTTTAGCTCGGTTTCTCCTAGCCGAAGTAGGAAAATGTGCTAAAGTTGACTTTTCATGCTTCCATAGTAGGCTTTATTTAGCCTCTAAATATATATTTCGAACTTGTCGATAATATATAGCTTGAGCCACTGACATTGGCTCAATTTCTCCAAAACATGCATTGTCAGGGCAAAATGTTCATTTTGGGTCCAAACACCTAGTAGCCTTAGGTTGTGGCGATTTGGGCGAGAAACCTTGAATCGAAGCAAAGTTCCTCATAGGTGCAGTTTGGCTTTTTCTGGAAAATCTTCCATTTCCGGCCGTTTTCGACCACCAAATTGGGACCGTAGGAGCGCCTTGAGCCAGCGAACGTTTTCCCTAAGGCCTCTTGCTCCGATTTGCATCGTGGAGGTCGAATCGACGAAGAACATCCTAGGGTCCGAAGCTTGATTTCTGGGTTTTCTTCATCGGCTTAATCCGAGCTCTTAAAGGTAAAATTAGGACTTGTTACAGTTGAGAAATTTGTTGGGTTTGTTGTTTTGCAGCTACTGTCAATTTTTGGTGGCCATCGGAGGTGGTGACCGCCGGCGCGTGGGTCCCACGCGCCGCCACTGTGGGTGGCGCGTGGAGGCGTGTTGGGCAGTGTTTTAGTTCCGGTTTTTAGCCCATTAAATCCTATAAATTGTGTAGAGCTTGTATGTGAAGTTTGGTAATTTTTGGAGAAACTTGGAATTATTTATGAATTTTGAAGTTTAGGGTTTCGATTATCGAATTACGAGAATCCGACCGTCGGATATCTGGATATCTCTCGGTTCTGCCTTGGAACCTTTAAATTAACGAATTGGTATTAGTGGTATAATTTGGGCTAAATCCGAGGAGAATTGGGAGGTGAAATTATGAGGAATTGATTTTAGGAATTGTATTAAATTATTGATGAATTATTCACGGAATATAATTGTGTACAGGACGACGTACCGAGCTATTGCTCGATGACGGAACACGAATGCGTGATCGTCGAAATAGTACTGTGAGTGGACTTTTGTTTTAAATAAAGATGCATGCATTTATTTTCTTAAAATAATGCTCTAGTGATTATTCATATTACTTTTTGAGGAAATGAATTAATTTTTGGAAATTGATTTCGAATTATATCATGGATTTGCTTTCAATAATGAGTTTCAAAGGTTGGTTTTGATTTATAATATTATTTGATGAATTCCTTATTTCCGAGGTAAATTTCCGGAACTAAGCATATTCCTAATCACCGAGTTAAGCTCCTGGAAGATTTTTAAGATGAGTTTCAATGGAGTTGGATATTCTCAATTGTTTATTGACTTTCGGTTTTGGCATCGGTAATGCCTAATTAAGGATTTTGGATTTGGTTGGCTTCTTGGAGATTTTGAGAGATTTTTTTTTGGAAATGGGATTTACCTATACTAATTTCCGGTTTTGGTTACAGATTTGAGAATATTTGGGCGTGTGGGTCACGCCGTCGATTTATTCCTATTTCTCACTTATCCATTTTGAGATTGAGAGTAATCTTGGTGTGCGGGGTCACGTCGTTGAATACATGGTTTCTATCTCGTGAGTAATGTGGGGAAGCTACATGGATTTACTGGTTTTCGATGATTTTTCCTCACCATACGCGGGTCATGTGATTTGGTCTCCTCCTCACAGACTTTGTGTTTGTGAGTGGCAGTTGAGGTAGCTTATTCTCCTCCTCACTTGCTTTGTGTATGTGAGTGGCAGTCGAGGTGATTTATTCTCCTCCTCACGTGGGTGACAGTCGAGGTAATGTTCTCCTCCTCGCACAATCTATGTGTGAGTGGAAGTCGAGGTTATTAGTTCTCCTCCTCGCACAATCTATGTGTGAGTGGCAGTTGAGGGTAGGTAGAGCCTGGGAGGCTCCATTTCCCGTATGGTGATATCTTTTCCCCATATCCTATCATTTCTTGACTAGCGGGGCCTAGTCTGATTTCCGTGCAACCAGCGGGGCTGGTCTTATCCTGTTGAGCATCGGAGTTTCGATCCTTCCTCTCAGTTGTTTGTGACTAGCGGGGCTAGTCGGTTTTTCTTGAGCGGAACTTCTCGTGATTTGTTTTTCTAAATCGTTGCATGCATCGAGAGTTTTTAAGGAAATAAATGTGGGAAAGTATAAAATCCATCTGGTTTAAAAATTATTTATTTTTGTCCACTCACGCTAACGTATTTTGTGTACTTTCCCCTGGGCCCTTCGGTTTCAAATGCCCAGTTTGCAGGCGAATTGGTTGAGGTCGGGCGTACTCGGAGTTGAGGCATAGTCAACAACATGGCTTCCGCGTTTGCCTTTGAGCTAGGTTGTCCTTATTTACCTTTATATTAGAATTGCTCTGATTACCTATGGGATTTATGTTTTTCAAGTTGAGGTTTGTGTTTTGTGAATTGGAGATTGATGTTGAGTTGGGGAGCAGGGTGGCTCCAGAAGTATAAGGTTGATTTGATTTAGAAGTGTAAATGCTTTCTACAGGTTTTGGGTAGCCCATTTTAGGGGAAGTTCCGCCAAATTTTTGGTAGAATTTCTTCTAAGGTGGGCCCCGCAGGGCTAAATCGGATTTCAGGGTGAAATCCGGGGCGGGTCCTGTCAGTTAACGTTTTTACCTTTGCTAGGTATGAATATTGGGTCGGGCTTAAATCGTCAGGTACCATTTTAATATTTTCCCAAACATAGGTATGAAAATTAATAATCTGAAAAATTTCAGACACTGTTTCGACGATTTTCCCCTAAAACAATAAAGGTGAGCAAGCATAAAGCCCCTCCTTCCAGTTCATAGCAAATGTATTAGCACCAGAAACAGGAATAGAGAAACTTTTAGTAAAAAAAAAAAGAAAAGCGAAAAGCATTCCAAATATATTTCACACCAAGGCAATCTTTAAAGAGATGAGTTAAAGATTCCCTACCTCGCTGGCAAATTGGACATGAATCATCTTGTGTGAGGGCGCATTCGGTGAACATTAACTAGCCGTTTTCCATGACCAAGCAGTTTTCCGTGATTTAGTTCATCTTGTGTTAGACCATGTCCGCCCCACTTCCTTCTTCAAACCTCATTATACAACAAGCCCCGTAAAAGCGTTACTGGTAAATTGACAGTTTCTTTGGCGCACCCACCTGCGTTTTTCATATTCCCCATAATATACGCAACATTGGTTCATCGGCCAAGTCACGGCCCGCGCACGCGCCAAACGTGCCACCTACGCGGGCTGAAAAATGGACCCGAGAGAATTACAAAGAAAACTTAGACCAATTCAGAATTTCAGAAAATTAAAACAAAAAAACCAAGAAAACGTCCGACTCTCTCTCTCTCTCTAGAGAACAGAGGCGAGGGTTGTGCGAAGCAAACAGAAAGTGGAGCTTCGTCAATTGTAACTGCGTTGGAGTTAGGGTTTTCGAATTCGTCCATGAAGGTAAAGTTGCGACGCCACAGATATACAATTGAAATTGCGTTTTGTGCATTATGATTTTTTGTGAAATTGATTGTGTTTGTTTGAACCAAAAATAACATTTTTTCCCGACAAGGGGGACTTGGAAAAAATAGGGCCAATATCTGTGGCCCAAGCCATATATTTGCGATAAGCGCGGAATATATTATTTAGAGGCTAAATAAAGCCTACTTGAAGACCAAGTAATATTAAGGCAAATCGTAATCTTATCGGTTTACTATTAATAATCAAGATATTTGATAATTAATAGTGGTTTACTTGATTGCGAAGAAGGGTCATATGGGAAGATCTTTGCATTAAAGATGGCATCGCGGTTGTAGTTGGTTAGGAAAGATCAACAAGATCATGGCTTTAATCAATTAAGGAAAGAGGAGGACGTGATGCATGCATGGCACAAGAATCAAGCCTACACATATATTGTAATTAAGGCTTGCTCGCGAAGGTCAACAAAGGATATATATATATATATATATATATATATATAAGTCAATTATGCGAGCTCATGCACGTGGGCTATATATACATATGCATGCAAACAAGTAATCAATGATTACTGTGGTAAGGCATGTTGGACGTGAACAGATGGCAATTATCCTTAATTGTATTTCACAAGGAGATGTGCATGTCCAGAAGTTGTTCTCAGAGGCAAGTAACCCTTGCCTATATTCTAGCGGTGACAGAGGCGGATAATTATTAATTATCGCCTACGATAATATCAAAACTAATAAGAGTTTTGATTTGATTCAAGGCCAATAACTGTGGCCTAAAATATAGTATTTCATTCATATTTGGAAGGAGAATCTGCAGCAGCAGCCTATATATAGAGGCTAAAGACGATACAGAAAAGGACCTCCTCTCTTTTCAGCAATCAATCCTAGCGATTACAAAGCCTCCCTGGAGCAAACCCTCAACCTCGTTGAAACCCGGTGACCGCCCGCCAGTCCTAGTCTCCTCGCGAGCCGACTGTCAGCCTCACCAGATCAACCCGGCGACCGTACTTCCAGTCCCAGTCTCCCCAGGAGCCGACTGCGAGCACAACCGCCACTGTTACTTCCAGCGAAGCAAGGGTAACGCCCTCGCAACCCAGCGAAGCTAGAGTCAGGCTTTAGCAAACCCGTGCTTCTCTCAACTTCCCAGTGATTGCTCCGCTCAACCTACAACGTTGAGTATCGATTTGGTGAACGCAAAGAGACCACAACCAAAGCCCTTACCCGCGTAAGGCAAAGAAGTCCTTTTCCGAAAGGCAAGAAAAGAACCCTGTGACGAGGTTGGTGCTCTCCTCGTCCAGAGCGCTTGAAGAAGAAGTCAGGTCACGGGACTCCCCCAACGACTGCACCCCGCGGTGCTGGCACGCCTGCGCAATCACTCCCTCAAAAGAGACTGTTTGCACACCAGCTGGTTTTGGAGCCAAACAGTGTTCCGGTTTGGGTAATCCAAAATTAAGGCCATATCTCTCCCCATTAACTCTCGTAATCTCACTTCCTCCATATGGATTATGTTTCACAAATGAAGCTGATTGGGTGCTTAACAAAGAGAAGATCACTATATACAAGTTTATATGTGAAAATTATCACAGGTGTCTGGTAACTGGTAATTAATTAGGCTCTGAGAAACACTGTCAGTTGCCGTCAGGTGAGAGTAATCTTATTCAAAATTTCTTTAATGTGATGTACGAATTGAGTTCCTTTCCTTCTTTTCCTTTCATTCAATGCATTAATAACCAGTTTATCACATGAAAATGCAATCCCTTGTTGTTTTACACTCTGTTTGTACTGCTTTTTTAGAGATGATTTGGGAATTTTTCGATAGGGAAAACTGTAAGTGGCAACTTCTGAAATAGATGCCTAGTTACTTTATGATTACAGTAAAGAGATATTCTCGGCTTTAGGAGAGGATGTTTCATCTTGGTTCCCGTCAAACTTCAATAGCTCAATATTTCACTGGATCAATGTTCTAATGTGTATGGTAGTATAGATCTTTTTGCTATTGATGTTGGTGTAAAGTTTGCATCTCTCTTTGCTTTGATGCTGTCTTGTTTGAGAGAGATTGGCTTCCCAAGATTCCTAAGTACTTTGATTAGGAAGGATGCATGGACCAGAATAAAAAGTTCTGAAGGTGGGATTGCATATATACATATTAAAGTTCCAGGATATGCAGCTGCGTACTCTAGTGCACATCTGCCTCCTCCCCTGGTTGTAGTATACCATATCAGGCCTTCTTTTGTACTTTCTATGGCTAGCCGGCTTTGTCACTTGGAAGCATAAAATAGAACTGATTTTATGGACTGATTCATATTGTGTCACCATCATGGTAGGCCTTCTTTTGATTTGTTTAGAAGTCTTGTTCTTTTATTTATTTATTTGTTTATTCATTTTCTTGGAAAGCTGGTAATAATAGCACTAGAAAAATTTCTTTAGGTTGAACGGTGACCAGATTGATTGTAAAAAGTATTAGACGATTTTGAACAGGATACAACTCATAAGGAAGTTTGACGTAATGCATGATACTGGTTTACTGTATGTGTATGAAGTTATGGTACTGATTGAAACATTAAATGTTGGTCTTACTGGTGGCGCTACATGTAAATCAGTTTCTTGCACCTTTCTCATGTCATAATTAGCATTATTTCTAGTCTTTAATGCAATGTTTTTGAAAACTTGGAAATCCTAAGATTTTCAGTTCAATGATTGCAGAGTCTTTTTACCTATACCTGGTGGGGTTCTATTTTTATATTGTGCTCACCATAAAATATGCTTAAGCTTATTGAAATTTCTACACAAGGTGCTTAAGGATAGGACTGACATTAGGCTAGTTGTCTCTTAGGCTTTATGCATCTACGAAATCATACAAAACTTTAAAGAGTTTTAAATATTTAATTCATCTTAGGTGTTCTGCTTCTTCCTTCATATCAATAGTAAAACAAAGTTGTGAAAAAAAAGTAACCAGAGAGAATGCTTTGACCATGAGAAAGTTCTTGCCTCAGCAACTTGGATCACATATTTAGAAATTTAATAATATCTGGATGAAAGGAAGGTTGTAAAAAACACTGTAAATGTAAAAAGGTTGGTGAATTCCATTTGGCCGAGCAATGTTGCTCACAGAATGTAGTTGCCTCCTTCCATTTTGTGGGATTTTTGCTGGTCCTGTATGCCTAAAGGTACCCTTAGTCGTGTAGTCAAGACATAGTAGCTAAATCTAAAGGAGCAGTATTTATCTGATTGCCGTAATTGTAGGTGCACTCATCTCTGTACCCTCCTTTCTCCTTGCTGTACATTGGTTGTTATGGTTTCATGTAGGAGCTCACTATTTTGTGTACTCTTCCAACGTATGTAGGTTTCAGTCTCCCTTGGCAATTTAATAAGCAATCATAGTTACATAGAACAAACAGGCCCACTTTGACAAACAAAAACTAGGGATTCAATTCATTCACGTTCTCCGCATTTGTTGACTTGTAGGGAACCTATTAGAGTTGCACTATTTCTTTTGTCAATGCAAAGGTAAGAATATGATCTATGATGGTGGGCTAGGTAGGATTCTCCCCCTGGAGTAATGCAACTGTCCTCTGCAAAACTGAGATAAATTCATTGCTGTTTTCAGTTACACTAAGGCCTGGTCTTTTAAGTATTACATTGTAAGCATTATTAATACAAGAAACAACAATTTGTGTAGAACATATGTATTTCAATAAACTGCAATCAAATGTTCTGGCAATCTCTGTTAAGAGCACTTGGTTTAAAGTTTTATAGTGATGTTGTTGTTTGTTTTGGCTGATTTCTAACTGCCTGTATATCCCATGCATACTCCACTGTATACATAGCAGTTTCTTAAACTGAAACCCTCTGTTTATGGTTCTGATTTTACCTGTTGGGAATCCACCCCTATTGATTAACTATGAAGTCATGCTGTGGCATCCTTCACTATGCTTTATGTGAAGTCACAAAGTACACACAAGTTTATTATTGGATTGGTAATGTTATTCAGTTATTGCTAATCCCACTAATCAATGCGATAGGATCAGTCCTTTAATACTCAAATGTGATCCATAATTTAATACGACCAATAAAACCACTTTTGATAATATTGCATTGCATCTGTTATTTTGTCTTGTAGATTTTTTTTGGCATCCTTACATCTTGTATCCTTGTGCTTTTTTTCTTTCAGAGGGAACGACTTCGTCAGGAACGTGAAGCTACTTTATTAAAGAGTTCGGAATCAAGATAGAAGTATCGATTACAAATTTTTTTTTAGATTGTTATACTTGTTAGGTTTTACTTGACCTAACAAGTATAACAAGTATGACATTTTTTGTTAGGGCCGGCCGCTTGCCTCGACCTATCTTTCCATATTGACTAGTAAAACGAATAATGTTGGCAGTGCTGCTATCCACAAAATCTGAAGTAGCCAATAAAAATGGAGCCAAAGTTGAGATATGTCTCAATAACGCACTCTTTTTCCAAATGAAATTGGGACTTTGACCCACTTCCACTAGTCTACAAGTCATAACTTCTCTATTCCATATATCATTTCTTTATATCATCGGAGAAATCTGGAATACGTAGGTTGTAAGATACGAAGCCAACGCATTAAGATGGAGGGGCTTTTGACAGAGTAAAAAAAATGTTTTACCACTCTCCTCGTTGGCGATTAGCCACCACAATCCAGTTTAGATTCATCTACTCCTTCCTCCTCCTCGTTGGCCTATATATTCATCTCCTCGTTAACAAACCGTTTCTCCATAACCACACCATCGTTCTTCCTTGTCCTCTTTGGGCTATATATCAACAACCACAAAGCAATTTCTGCAACCGCAGGAAAACTGATTAAAGGTGTCCGCAAAGATTTAAATCTATTTGGCATCGATTTGTTGTTTTCAGTAGTAATCACAGGATTCAGTATTCCGTCGAGGCAACAAGCAAAAGGCACGATCGATGCAAGAGTTCGTGATGCGACCAGAGCAAAAGCGGCAGTTTCTGCAAAAGGCACCTAACGGTCCGTTTGTGTGAAATTACACTACGCCCCAAGTTTGATTCTATCCTTGCTCCACGTATACTGGTTTGACTGGCTGTAACTTTCAGCCTGTGCATTCCAGCCTCCTCCTATATCATGTCTGCTTTTGTGGAACTGACGAAGGCATAAAGCTAGATATTTCTCCCCTGTCCATGTATCTTCCTATGATCACAGGAAGGCTACCCATGCCAGCACTACTGGTCCTTCTACTTCTTGTTTTGTGCACTGCAGCTTGCCACGCTAAGGATGATCCTCATCACTGTGAGCCTTCTTCCTGCGGCGACATCCACAACATAAGTTTCCCTTTCCGACTCAATGATGATCCAGAGAAGTGCGGTGACTTAAGTTATAACCTGTCTTGTGAGACCAATGTTACTGTGTTATACTTGTATTCTGGAAAATACTATGTACAGTCGATCAATTACGAAAACTACACAATCCGAGTTGTGGATGCCAATGTTCGGAAGGGTAACTGCTCTTCAATCCCTCGTAATTCGTTGGCCAGCTATAACTTCAGTGATGAGGATCCATACAGCATTCATACATGGAAAGGTGCCAATTTGTCGAACTCGGATATGTTGGAACTGTCAAAGCCTATAATCTTCATGACCTGTGAAACTAGGCCTGTGAATTCGTATCTCTATATGGATACTGCTCCTTGCATTAATGCAAAAAGTGGGCATTCTTTTGTTATCACTGAAAGCTTAAATGTCTCGGATTTGTGGGATTCATGTCGCATACAGCTGATGGTCTTGATATCATCGTCGATTGGGACAAAGGAAATGAACAGTTCCTACGTAGACATCCACAACGAGCTGCTCTATGGTTTTGAACTTTCGTGGTTGAAGAGGTATACATCAGGTCCTAATTGGTCTAGGCGGTGCTATTTCGACAATGATACCAACAAAGTTAATTGTAGTAAGGAACATTCTGTTCTTCAAGCTAGCTTTACCACAATTATTTATTTTCAGTTTATTCAGAGTTGATAACTTGATATTTATGATGCAGGCATCTGGACTTATCCTACCTATGCAGGCATCACCGTCTTGGACTTTATAACAGGTAAGGACTATGTCAATCCAGCTTATTGTTTTCGCAGCAACTTATAATCAACTCTTAGTATAACTGATCCCTCTCTACTTGCAGATATATTCATGCGATTCATTTCTATATTTCCAATGGCAGGTGCGTTTTATCCTTAATTTCTTTTTCTAGAAGCAACCTTGATTAAATATTTTTAATTAACGAAACTTCATTCTTTCAAAGAGATCAAAAGTCTTTTTCAAAAAAAAAAAAGAGATAAAAAGTCATAAACGGTTGAATAATTGATCTCAAGTGTAATTCTAGCACGGGACTAAATTATTTTCCTTTAATTACAGTATCCGCGTGGATTTTGGCAAAACTTGGACTCGGAATTCCATGTGTGCTTGTGTTTTTAATCTTGAAGTTGAAAAGACGACATTTATCAATGTACAGTGTTATTGAAGAATTCTTACAGAGTCACAACAACCTCATGCCTATACGGTACTCCTACTCCAACATCAAGAAGATGACTAAAGGATTTAAGGATAAATTGGGGGAAGGAGGTTATGGCGCTGTATATAAAGGAAAGCTTCGGAGCGGTCACCTTGTTGCTGTTAAGATGTTGGGAAATTCCAAAGCTAATGGGCAAGATTTTATGAATGAAGTTGCTACCATTGGAAGAATTCATCATGTAAATGTGGTGCGACTAATTGGCTATTGCGCTGAGGGATCAAAGCGTGCTCTTATATATGAGTACATGTCAAAAGGGTCTCTTGATAAACACATATTTCCTAAGGAAGGACTCATCTCCTTAAG
>BDJD01003281.1:9950-67995 GCA_002564525.1 Rosa multiflora | reverse complement strand
GTATTGATTATCTGCATCAAGGATGTGATATGAAAATTTTGCATTTCGATATCAAGCCACACAACATTCTTCTTGACGAGACGTTTGTTCCGAAGATTTCAGACTTTGGTCTAGCAAGATTATGCCCATTAGATGACAACAGTTTAACTTTGACCGCAGCAAGAGGAACCATTGGATACATAGCTCCGGAATTGTTTTACAAGAATATTGGAGGCGTGTCGAACAAAGCTGATGTCTATAGTTTTGGAATGTTGTTGATGGAAATTGCAGGGAAAAGAAGGAATTTAAATGCACTTGCAGCAAATACGAGCCAAATTTACTTTCCTTCTTGGGTGTATGACCAGTTCAATGAAGAAAAGGAGGTGGAAATTGAAGATGCCACGGATGAGGAAAAGAACCTAACAAAGAAAATGCTCATGGTAGCATTGTGGTGTATACAAATGAAGCCTAGTGACCGTCCTAATTCGATGAACAGAGTAGTAGAGATGCTTGAAGGAGAAGTTGAATACATTCAAATGCCTCCAAAGCCTTTCCTATATCCACAAGACATGCCAGTAGTGGATGATGAAGATGATTCGGAAACAACTTTGTCATCATCACTGCCATTGACAAATGAAGCTCAAGAGTCAATTAGTTTGATTCAAAATCCAAATTAAAGGAAGTGATGTACTGGTTAATATTTGTATTCACAATGGAGCAGGCATTTCATATCATGCAGTAATTAATAAGTGTTCTTCCATGCTCCGCATATACACTTCTTGTACTATATTAATTCTATGCTCTCTATTTTTCTTTTTCTGAAACTCTTTATGTGTACTTTGGATCAGCCATTTTCTGGGATTTCCTATTTTAAACAATGAATGTGGGTGTTGTTGATTATGTGGTGGCTGATGGATTCGAGAGCGGGTTGTGCTGATCAGAAATCATGATGGAAATTTTGGGAGTTTTGCAGTTCTTGCTACAAGACCTCTCGTCTATACCAAGGTAGCTTAATTCCTACTGGTTGTTATTGAAGATGCTCCGATTGATATCATATTGGTTAGCCGTTGTTTACAAGCTTCGTGAAGGTAATTATGCTCAGCATAACATGGACTGTTGGTTAGAGGGAGGCCGATATCTTATTAGCTATTAACAAGTTTGAGGTTGAAAGAAGGGGGGAAAATAGCTAACAGAAACTATTAATGTTGAACAATCAGAAGACATAAGCTCAAACTCAAGCAGAAGACATCAAGATCTAAAAGAAAATGTTGAACAATTACTCGTTCTTACCTGAAAAGAAACGGTGCATAAAAGAAAAGCTGTACATATGCATATAGTCCAGCATTGCCCTTGCCAAGTATTTACATAAATCCGATAGAATTTAATCATGCATTGCCTCCCGTAAAGCAATTCTCTTGGTTATAACTTGCAGCTTAGCTTCCAGTGAAGCAGCGTTGCCTCATCATCTCCACTCGACTCGGAATCATAAGAATCAGAAAGATTTAAGTCCAATTTTATCTTGTTATTTGTTTCATGACTACAAGTAGAATGGGCAGTAGTAGCATCTGTGGCGTCTCTGATTGGCCCCAGGGATGAAGGACTTCTTGTACCTTTGATGTCATTGTTCTACATCGCCAGCTTTGCCTTGTAGGTGGACTTGTGTACAATCTCGGGGCCAAGTCTCTGGTTTGGTCTTCTGAGGTTCGAAGATGATCGTGCATACATCGGTACCACAAAGTGTTGAAAGCTCGTCCGCCTTCTTACATAAATTCCACTCCCAATCCCGGAGAAGCTTTCTTCGAGAACTGGGCAAGAGTTCCATCACAGGGACTCGTAAATCAATTCAATTGTACTAGAAACCAAAGAACAATTGTCACTTCTGTTTAAAACGGCTTTTTTCTTATGAGCTGTTCTGAGATCTAATGCAAAATTTTGCAGTATTGCATCGGTTATCCATTAATTGTTGCCTCTATTTATAGAGTAGACTAGTACGTAGAGGGTTTTAACTTTAAACCATTGCGGAAAGTTAAAGTCAGTATTACTAGTTTCTGACTTTCCTGAAAGCACTAGGTTCCTGATGGCTAAAGGAGGACAGTAGTTCCACAGTTAACTAGTTTTGTAAACTATATATGCTTCAATTAATTTCTTTTAACCATTCATTCCAGCTGAATAAAGGATTTTCCGGTTCCCAGATCTCCAATGGCCAATGGCGAAGGAGTAGGTAAGGCTTCCTACATTGACTAAACTTGATGGGATTGGAAGCGGATAGCATCACCAGTTCAAAAGTCGAGCTCTATGGCACTGAAGCATGCCTCTAATTCTGTATGTAGGAGGACTCCCTCATACTTTCATCTTCTCCTTGAGTTCAGGAAATTACGTTTAGACCTTGAAGTCTCAACAGGCCTCTGATCTTCAGGGTCTTTAACCTCTGCCCAATAATGAGAATGAACTATTGCCAAAAAAAACAAAAAACAAAAAACAAAAAAATTGAGATGAGCGAGCAGCCAGACTTGCAATATGAACCATCTGATCTCATGAATTGTCAAAGTTGGTCTAGCCTGTTTATATGAAACTGACCTTGGCAGTTTTTACTTTTTAATGAGATCATCAAAAGAGAAAGTTGGGGCTCAAACAGTTTTTAATTGAAAGAACTGCGTAGTAATTTGGCACAATAACGATTGGTTTACCGACTTTACTAAGCACAGTAACAATTGGTTTAAAGACTTTTTACCAACCAGATGATTTCAACATCTATTTTATGCAATTAAGAGATGTGATCTTATACCAAGTCATAAACAACACGTTTAAATATGGATAGATAGCGAGAAAGGCAGATCAAATATTAAGAAGCAACACCATTGCCATGCTATACATGAAATACACTCGGTAAGCTGGTATTGATTTTTAGGGAAGAGTGTATCAAGAGTTCGGGGCATAAAAAGAACGACTAATAGCACCGAAGGCAAAACATGTATTTTACACCCAGTTCATATAAGATTGGGATGCTACAGAGCTCTTGAATGATTATATTTAGGAGTGCTGCGCCTCCATCTGATTTAGATTGTAGCTAGGTGTTGAGAGAAAATTGCACTCAGTGAGTGTAAATGTCACCCAACATAATTTCACTCGTATTCATTTAGTGAATAGAGTTTTTATTATTTTGGGTTCGACCCATTTAAGACAGAATGTGTCTCTTAATTACAATCCCTTGTTACAAGAAAACACCATTTGATTCCATTTATGAAGAAACCAATTGACGGGATGTGTGTTAGTTTGTTTTTGCGGCTGCACCCGGATATTTGAATGGTTGCCTACGTACCCCTGGAGATGGATCAAGCCACTCGTAGTTCAAGAGTTCTAATGAGTGGATGACTCATTGGAGAGCTTTGATTTTGGAATTAGAGTAGTGTTTGGGACGAATTTGGTTTAAGTGGACCAGGGATTCGATTTTGTGTTTAGGACGCGGTTGCATCTAGATAAATTTGGTTCTAGATTTCCTACATACCCTTTGTGGGATCAAACCACATGTAGTTCCGGCATTTGAGATTTAAATGGGTAGATGACCCATTTATTTTGGATTTGTGTTTGGGAGATTTGAAAGGTTTAGAGCCTTTGAATTTTGTGTGATTTGGGAATGATTTGATTTTTTGGTGCTGAGAGTATTTGACTGGAGTCAGTGATTCACTTGGGAGTGGTCGAATTTGACTGGCGGAGTCAGGTATTCTGTTTGGAGTTGCGGTTGCATCTAGTGGGTCGCTAGACTGCCTACATACCCTGTGAAGGGATCAAACCACTGTAGTTCATTACGAATTTGTAGATTTGAGCTTTTCTTGGTTTTGTACCAAAAACAATCTCATTTTGAATTTGAAGCATTTGTGCACGGAACCAAAGTCCGAATATTTTGATATAGGCACCCATATCGCCAAGTGAACTCCGGGTCGCATTTTGCAGTGTTCATATTGAAACCGGTGACACCCAAGAAGTTTTTCTCTTTTATTTTCAAACCGTGAGAAGCTTATTGGAGACTCAAATTTGATGAGGGCACCCAGATGCTATTTTTGCTCGTCCACTTTTTCTTTTCTTCTTATTTTTCTTTTTCTCCTCGGCCATTCTGCTTCTCTCTCTTTTCACTGCCTCGCACTGCCGTATCAGAACACTGCGAGCTTGGTGCTAAGCTTTTGCCAAGTGAAATTGGATATGGATTTGAAGAGGTAACTTGATCTGGAGATGGAAGCGCATGGGTCTTCAACTAGAAGGAATTTCTCAACTCTTGAAGCTCCAAATTTGATGTATTGCTTCTTCCTGTGAGAAATTGGGTAAGGACCTTCTCCTCTTGATTCTACACTTCAACTAATCGTGGATGCATACCGGATAATAACTCCTTCTTGTTGAGCTTCTTTGATTTGAAGAGAGATTGATTTTGCTTGTTTTCACTTGCCAGCTTTCTTCAAAATTTCGGGGCATTTCTTCTGGCGTCTGAGTATTATTCCACCTACCTTGCTGGGATTGCATTTTGTGATTCTCTCCTGAACACTTAGTGAGCTGGGAATCTGGGAGTGCATTTCGTGATTCTCTCCTGAACACTTTGTGAGCTGGGATTGCATTTCGTGCTTCTCTCCTGAATGCCTGGTGAGCACTAAGACAGGTAATTGCTACCCCAATGAAATTTGTTGTCTTGTACCTAGCTACCTCCACTTGAATCTCAAGTGATTGATTAAGACTTTTGTTCTTTGTGTGCAGGCATATCAGCTTGAATGTGGCTTCCCAAGAGGTGAGTTGTATAATTCAATTATCAAAGTTCAATTGATTTATATTTGTCTGCAACACCACCGCTTGGTCTCCTTGTCTTATATCGGTGCTTGTCTCCCTTGTATTTTTTTTTTTTGCTTCAAAAGCTTATCGACCATGATTAATTAAGGTAGACTAGTAGCCTTGCATTACACATTGATCAGTATGGATTTTTTTTTTTTTTTTTTTTTTTATTGAGAAGAGACCACGTAGCTAGGCATCTTGGTCTTTTGTTGTTTGACTTACATGCCATATGAACTTGCAGCATGTTTTAACTAGTCAACCTTTCTTGCTCAGCTTCATTACATATATGTATATATATTTTGTGACTCTTCAAAGCACCTGGAGATAGCCTTGTTCTTTGTCATTTAGCTTTTATTCAAAAGAAACAAAGTTGCAGCATAATACACTCTGACAATTATGGTTTCTGTTTGAACCCAAAATAACATTTTTTCCCGACGAAGGGAACTCGAAGAGAATCGGGCCAATATCTGTGGCCCAAGCTATATATTTTCGATAAACTCGGAATATATTGTTTAGAGGCTAAATAAAGCCTACTTGGAGGCCAAGCAATCTTGGAGCAAATCTGAATATTCTTTGATTTATTATTGATTATCAAGATATCTGATAATTAATGGTGATTTGTTTGCTTGATTGCCAAGTACTGTGCAAGCGAGCAGATTGGGTTGATCAATTAAGGAAGGGATATGATGGACACGTGAAGCAAGGCACAAGAATCAAGGCTACACGTCAAGATATTTGATAATTAATAGTGGTTTACTTGATTGCGAAGACGGGTCATATGGGAAGATATTTGCATTAAAGATGGCATCGTGGTTGTATTTGGCTAGGATTCTAATGGATGCATTTGGCAAAAGATGGCTTTAATCAATTAAGGAAAGAGGAGGGCGTAATGCATGCAAGGCACAAGAATCAAGGCTACACATACATATATATTGCAATTAAGGCATAACCATGCTTGATGGCAATCAACAGAAGATGCTGCATGCATGAGTACGTGGGCTATATATATATATATATATATTGCATGGGTGGTTGGATGGCAGATGGGTCAACTACGAAGTCCCCGCGACGAGGGCTCGCAACTATATATATATATATAATTAATGCATATCCTGCCGCATCTAAGAGGAAGATTACGTCCAGGACTCGCAGAGGCAATTAATCCTTGCCTATACTCTAGCGACGACAGAAGCGGATAGTTATCGCTCATAATAATATCAATACTATTAAGAGTTTTGATTTGATTCAAGGCCAATAAGGCAAAGAAGTCCTTCTCCGGAAGGCAAGAAAAGAACCCTGTGACGAGGTTGGTGCTCTCCTCGTCCACAGCGCTTGAAGAAGAAGTCAGGTCACGGGACTACCCCAACGACTGCACCCCGCGGTGCTGGCACGCCTGCGCAACCACTCGCCCAAAAGAGACTGTTTGCACACCAGCTGGTTTTGGAGCCAAACATTTTGGCACGCCCAGTGGGACAAAGCTAGAGTCTTTTGTATTCACCATCATTGGGATGCCAGAGGAAAATCTTTACCAAAGGAGATTCCTAAAGTGAAAAGATGGCCAATGTTGCCACTTATGACGACACTACAACAGAAGAGGCTTTTGTTTCGAAGCCTATCCCGGAAGGAGC
This sequence comes from Rosa multiflora, assembly GCA_002564525.1. NCBI lineage: Eukaryota > Viridiplantae > Streptophyta > Magnoliopsida > Rosales > Rosaceae > Rosa > Rosa multiflora. Next base: position 61,576 of record BDJD01003281.1, on the reverse strand, counting down.
GACCTTCGAGGAGACACTCGCGATTCTTATGGAGAATGTCGAGAACCATCGTAAGAAGATGGACGCGGATCTTGCCAGAGAAACTGCAAAATCAGAAAGGCTCCGCCGCGAGTTTGAGCAGCGTATGACTCTATACGCGGAGAGCACCAGGCAGCAGGTTACACGAACAGAGGGTGCCTTGAAGGCGCAAGCTATAACCATCGCTGCCGAACAGGATGAGCGTCATAAGACAATTTTGAACGCTATAGCGGAACAAAACAAGCATACCTCATCAGAGTTCGCGACCTTGTGCAAAGAAGGTCCCAACTTGACTACTCAAGTCAGTTCACAGCAAGGCGAATTGGAAAGCCAAAAATCTTCGCGCGAAGAGGTTGTTTCTGAGGTTGAATTGCCTACAGATGGCAATAAACCTAAATGCCTCATTGATGAGTCACGGCCTTACATAGAGGCTTTGCATGGAGAAGATGGTCAACAAGATTGTTCCTCTGACAATAAAATTGTCTCAGAACAAATATATGATTTCTCCACTGATCAAGCCAAATACGTGGCTATTGATCAGATGCATGGGGGGCAAGATGAAGCCCAGGTTCACCCCCTTGATAGCCAAAAGCAGTTGCATAATCAATTTAATTATGGTTATGCTACTGGACGTCATCATAACCAAGGTGGTAATCAAGAACATGACCCACTCAATTATGACCATGTACGGGATCAATTAAAGCATGGCCCATCTTGCTATCACCAATTAAGCATTGGCCATGCTACTGGACGTCATCATAACCAAGGTGGTAATCAAGAACATGACCCACTCAATTATGACCATGTACGGGATCAATTAAAGCATGGCCCATCTTGCTATCACCAATTAAGCATTGGCCATGCTACTGGACGTCATCATAACCAAGGTGGTAATCAAGAACATGACCCACTCAATTATGACCATGTAAGGGATCAATTAAAGCATGGCCCATCTTGCTATCACCAATTAAGCATTGGCCATGCTACTGGACGTCATGGTAAGAGTGATCATAATCATGGCCAACTTAATTATCAATTAAGTTGTGGTCTTGAAAAGCCAATCTGTGGCTTTATTAATCAATTCTACTTCAATTTCTTCAACAGTGCTTCAATGCCAAGCGGTGGCTTTGATATATGTGGAGGATACATCTGCGGCCCACCTTGCAAGAATGGCCAGAATAATTATTCTAGTGGCCAATTTGTCATTCGCGACTGCAAATTTGAGTATCATCAATACAAGTTAACTCTTGTTTACGGTTATTCCAATTTCTTGCAAAAGAAATTTTTCTATGATGATACTAAACAGTCCGTAGAGGCGTCTCAATATGACGCCTGGAAAGAAAATAGAGGCAAACAAATATTTGATATGCCTATTTTTTCAGAGGAGATTAATTCATCAAATTTCGGTGATTCTAATTATGATCTCGATGCAGAGCCAATCTATGATGAATATGATGATAATTATAATTTAATTATTGGTTCCAAAAATCATATGCAGGAGTACAAGTTCTTTGAAGCCCTTGATCATGAGATTTTTGACCAACAAGTGGTTAAATACAATAGCCAATTTGTGGCTTATTCTGAAGACACTATGTTCTATGATATGGTAGTTGGCGACAAAGCCGATCTTGGGACATTATTATCTCCAAAATTGCAATTGAAGATCTCGCTTCGTCAACCAACAAAGATACTTGGAGGGCAATACTCCTTCTACGAGCCAAATTTCTTCCAAGTTTTCAACGCGAAGTATCTTTGTTATTTTCCTACAAGCTCTCACAAGAGGAATTTTCAGGCTATAAATTTTGATACGTCGGAACTTGGAGTGAAGCATAGATGGCCTCCTCCGTGGCCTTCTAGAGGTTAGCTAAACGCACTTGCTAGCTTCTTTATTTGCTTTTAATTTTTTTAGTTTGCATCTTTCTTTTAGTTAAAAAAAAAAAAAAAAAAAATGAAAATACAAAAAGAGAGTTATGCGGCGCTAAGCGAGTGGCTGCGAGCGAAAACAAGCGACCGCGAGGGGCGCGAGGGCCGCGAGCAGATGGCCGCTAAGCAAGATGGTCGCGAGGACATCAGCGACTGGCCGCGAAGCGAGTTCTAGCGAGGAACACTTCGCGAGCACTGATCAAGTGAAGTGAGCGCTCGCAAGGAACATTGTCTCAAGAAGCAGAGCTCGCTGAATACAGGTGGCCTGTGCCTCGCTAGCGAAGTTCGATCCGGCGAAGCGCTTGGCAGAACTTCCTCCAATAAGATATGCACGCAAGGGCGAAGTTGATCTAAGGCCAGCGATTGGTCTTTAATGGACAGTATGCCAGTACAGTGGCAGAAGTTGAGACAGAGACAAGAGAAAGGGAGTTTCTCAATGCCATAGCAGCTTCAGAGAGAAAGTTATAATCCCGTCGGCGAAGAAAGTAGCAGATTGATATCCAGGAGACTCCATATCCAGGCAAGATTAATCCACAGTTCCCACTGCCGCTGCGAGGAATCAAGTTCAATCCCCATGACCTAGTGATTGTTTGTGCTTTTTGTTGGTAGATTGTTCCTCTGTGGGCTGTTTCTGTTGGATTTTCATCATACATTTGAGAGTCTGAGATATGCACATAAGGTGTTTGATGAACTACCTGAGAGAAATTCAGTTTCGTGGGCTTCAGTTATTGCTGGGTATGCGGTGCAGCGTCTGGCTGAAGATGCATTGGAATTGTTGGGTTGATGAAAGTTTAGTATGCTGCGATCAATTTCCATGCATTTACCCATAGTAGCAGTTAATTGCTTCTTGTCACATAGGCGAAGTTCTGAGTTGCAGCAGTCCAGTTTTGAATTTTTGCATCACTCACACCGGGGGGTACCATACACCATATAAACAGTGGCATTGAGAGCAAGGATCTATCCACCAGCTCTTCCAGCCGGGGCACTTTGCACCTTGGGCAGCTCGATTTCGCCCGCGCTTGAGGATCTTTTCTTCAACCATGTCCAGCACAGGGTCATCCTTCTGGAATTGTCGGCCAAAAGCAGCTCCACTTTGAACCATTTGATCCTAAACTGATGTTTTGAGGAAGTGGGGTTCCATTTTCGGGGGAGTGTTTCGAATCATGCATTTTAAATCACTGTTCATGAGGTGGTGAAGAGGTGTTTTTGGCTTTATATGCTTAGTATGTGGCTCACCTAGTGGCTAGGTGTCGGCTGGGCAAGCTAGTGGCAAAGCTCCAATCCAGATCATCATGCTCTTTGTATAAAATATTGCAGGGGGAGCAAAGAGAAGTACAGGGGGCAACAGAGCTTACGAGGCCAGAGTTTGAAGAAAGAGGTTTTCCCCTAGATTTGATGAGGCTGCTATGAAGTGAACTATTTGCCGGGGGGAGTAAGTGGAATCAGGCTCTGGAAGTGGTCACCATTTTTCCGAGTACTTCTGGTTGGACATTTACCCAGCTATAAGTTCACTTTGGAAGGAGGGGACTTTGTTGAAGTTTTGATAACTTTTGCTCTTGGCATGATTATAAAGAACAACATTCAGTTTGTAGAGGTGGGACCATTATCATCAAATTGTTGTTCAAATTTCAACGGAGTCTCCTGCAAAACATAATTGTTCTTTAATTGAAGGGTGGCATCATCTTCCCTACAGACGTAGGGCTAGTAATAGTGGCTTAATGGCTTTAATTAATTAAGCATAATTAGAATCCATGCCATATTAGTTGTTGCGGTGCATGTGCTGTGGTGGCCAGGTGGTGGGCTCGCATGGACACATGCATGCGATGGATGATTCATGCATGACCATTGGGCAGAGCATTTGGGCATATTCGCTTGACTTGGAAAAATATGCACTTCGCGAGGGAAGACGTTGGTCCGCTGTGGGATACACTCGGCGAAGCTTCTAAGGGCCGCGAAGGCTATTAAAACATCTTTTTATCCTTCGCATGGGGGGCACGTATGGAGGAGGTATTTCAAAATTGTGGTGGCATGAGTTTAATGCCAAATTTTACAGTTAAGACTTGGTTAAGTGTCTTAATACCAACAAGGCCAATAACTGTGGCTTTTTATTGGTGGAGGCATCTTGTTATCTTAACATAGGATGACATGCGTACTGCATGGCCTATTTAAGAGGCCTATATTTGATCAGTCCAGTGATATCAATTAAGCCAAGGCAAGTGGCTTTGAAGTTTATTTAGAGGCTAAATAAAGCCTACTTGAAGACCAAGTAATATTAAGGCAAATCGTAATCTTATCGGTTTACTATTAATGATCAAGATATTTGATAATTAATAGTGGTTTACTTGATTGCGAAGACGGGTCATATGGGAAGATATTTGCATTAAAGATGGCATCGTGGTTGTATTTGGCTAGGATTCTAATGGATGCATTTGGCAAAAGATGGCTTTAATCAATTAAGGAAAGAGGAGGGCGTAATGCATGCAAGGCACAAGAATCAAGGCTACACATACATATATATTGCAATTAAGGCATAACCATGCTTGATGGCAATCAACAGAAGATGCTGCATGCATGAGTACGTGGGCTATATATATATATATTGCATGGGTGGTTGGATGGCAGATGGGTCAACTACGGAGTCCCCGCGACGAGGGCTCGCAACTATATATATATATATATAATTAATGCATATCCTGCCAGCCGCATCCAAGAGGAAGATTACGTCCAGGACTCACAGAGGCAATTAATCCTTGCCTATATTCTAGCGATGATAGGAGAGGATAGTTATCACCCATAATAATATCAATGCTATCAAGAGTTTTGATTTGATTCAAGGCCAATAACTGTGGCCTAAAATATAGTATTTCATTCATATTTGGAAAGTAAATATGCAGTAGCCTATATATAGAGGCTAAAGACGATACAAAAAAGACCTCTCTCGAATCAATCAATCTCAGCGATTACAAAGCCTCCCCGGAGCAAACCCTCAACCCAGTTGAAACCCGGCGACCGTACTTCCAGTCCCAGTCTCCCCAGGAGCCGACTGCGAGCACAACCGCCACTGTTACTTCCAGTGAAGCAAGGGTAACGCCCTCGCAACCCAGCGAAGCTAAACTCACGCTTTAGCGAACCCGTGCTTCCCTCAACTTCCCAGTGATTGCTCTGCTTAGTCTACAACACTAAGTATCGATTTGGTGAACGCGAAGAGACCACAACTAAAGCCCTTACCCGCATAAGGCAAAGAAGTCCTTTTCCGAAAGGCAAGAAAAGAACCCTGTGACGAGGTTGGTGCTCTCCTCGTCCACAGCGCTTGAAGAAGAAGTCAGGTCACGGGACTACCCCAACGACTGCACCCCGCGGTGCTGGCACGCCTGCGCAACCACTTGCCCAAAAGAGACTGTTTGCACACCAGCTGGTTTTGGAGCCAAACAGTTTCGAAGAGTTTAAAGCTTTCGACTTTGTTATTCACATGAATATCATCATCTTCTTCTTCTTCTTTTTTTAGACTGAGAACAATAATTAATTGTCCATGATCAATCGTTCTTCCAGCCATTCTTTGCAATCCCCTGTTTGACAGAACCTTTGTATGTGCTGCAAGTGCAAGTGCAAGCAAGGACTTCGCCATTTTACTACTGGGATTCAATGGAGAAGGTGGGTCCAGAGAAGTGAGAAGCTACAGTTTCGTCAACTTGGTCTTCAAGTTCCTGATCTCCTTTCTTGCTTGCAGGTTGCTACAAGTATTTCAAGGACACCATTCTTATCTGTATGGTTGATGTCCTGCTTGGTCTGTTCTTTGTGTGGCTTGTTTTGCAAGTGCAAGGCCATTTGTTTTGTTGCGGTGGAAGGGAAGGCAGGAGGTAGAAGACTTTTGGTGGTGACCGTTGTTGCTTTTGCAAAACAGTTCTTGTGGAGGCACATGGGCATTGGCCTTGTATGATGACACTGTTTTCTGCTGCAAAGCACTTGTTGGTACTCAACAAGGCTTAAAAAATTCCACCGGATTGGTCATACACCCATTGATACACATGTATCATAAACGGGATTGCGACCGCTCCGAGGACCTCCATAGCTCCATAGTGACACAGGTAAAAGAGATGCTGCATAAAAAAATAAAGTAGCACGGGTGGATCAGAGAGGCCCCCAACCTTTGTGTTGTTTGCTTGTTGGCTCCTTGCTTCGATCAAAATTGCTGAACACTTCCTCTCTCCTCTGCAGCAAGGCTTCGCCCCTTTCTTGATGTATTTCCTGTGTGTCTTTTGTTGTAGAAAGTGTGCCTTTTTATAGGCAACAATGGATCAGCTTGAGATAGGACAGTTATCAATTCAAATTCCAATTGCAGTTATCACATTTGTCAATTTGAATTTGAAATGAATATAACCAATTCACGTTGAAGCTTCTGGTGGCTGTTGTTTGTGAATTTCAAACCTCATTTATCTTGACCTGGTCTTCCATTTGTAGGAGGTGAAGATTATCTTGTTTTGAAATTTGAATGTTCACGTGAAGCAAGAAGTAGAGCTGATCATCTTATGGATACAACATTTTTTGAAACATTTGAATGATTTGATCAACTTGGAATTACATGGTCAGTAAGAAGGATTTTATCCAAGCTTGGGGTCTTATTTTTTTAACCAACGCAGCAATATCCTTTTTTATCTCCACAAGTCTTGTACCTCCGTGGATGAATATCTTGCAAGGGACTAAAAAAACAGTCTGAATTTTTATGCTTTAACACTAGGCACCTTCATTGTTCTTGTCCACTTCAACTTTTTATTTCTCTTCTTTGTCTCCCCTCTTCAGCTTAAGAAGCATGTTGAACTGGACATGATCTTCTATCACTGCTCACACAATTTTAAGATGAGTAATCAATAATCAGTTTTACTCATGTAGTCAAAAACAAAAAAAAAACAATGAAAGGAAAATTACGAAAGTCTGCTTATGACACAAAATATTTGATTCTTAATGGCAAATCTATATTTCTTCTAAAGAAAATGGTAAATCTATATTTGATTTTCTTTTTGTCCTTCAACCATCTACAAGGCTCTCAGGCATACTAAACAAGTTCATCGAATTACTTGTAGTTCCTACATATGGACATAAGTTGACCTAAAGTGCAAACGTAAAGCGAATTTCTGTCTCAAACTTTAGTAATAGTGATGTATAGAGTTATTGCTTCCCCTGAAGCACATTACCCCAATTGCGTAGACAAACCAAGATGACAAAATTTGACCCAATACTCAATGGAGCTTACAGCTAAACACAACCAATAGCTACCCCAACTATCGAGCTCAACAAATCAATGATAGATAAGCGAAAAAAAACACATTGAAGCAAATCACTACTGACCTCTGCCCTAGCATGGACAATCTCTTGAAGCTCATAAAGGAACAATGAAATGGACTTTTGCTGAAGGCTCTTCACAGCATGGTTGGGCTGCATATTGAACTTGAGGATCATGAGGCTGCACATCTTGCCATCCTGGAGCATGCCCACCTGATCAAAACCCAATTCAGTCTCATAACCCAGTTCTCAATAGGGAAAAAAATGCAAACAGTACCCGACGTTTAGCCCATTAGTAACTTTAGTACCTGACAAAAAAAAAATCACTTTGGTACCTGAAGTTTGGACCCCGACCCAATATTAGTACCTAAAACACTGTTGGCCGTTACGGCGTTAGCCATGTGACAAACTTTGAGGGGTATTCTCGTCCCTTCACTCAATCTCTTCTTCTTCCTCTCACTTTCTTCATCTTCTGCTTCCTCCCTACTCCCCTTGTTTCTCTCAATCTCTTCTTCTTTCTCAAGCTCAGATTTCCAATCCAGCCACCCACACCATGCCAATCAAATCTCGCCGCACAATCCACCATTCTCCGTCGCCGTCTCTAAACTTCACCCGAAACAAGGCTGAGAGAGAAAGAAAGAGGTTCGTACTTGGCGACCATAGAAGGAGTTCGGGTCTGAAATCAGACGAGTTTGGGTCTGTGGTAGAGCCAGGTACTACCCATTGCTTCACCTTCATTCCCCAATTTCATCGTCCCTCTTTTCAACTCTTAATGCTCAATCTCCCATTGCAATTAGCAGCCCTTTGCCAGAAACATATGACGAATTTGTGGTGGAAGAGAAGGAAGAAGAAGTCTTTTCTTGCTATTTTGAACAAATAGCTTCCTCTCCTCATCGCCGACGTCTTTCTAGGGTCAGATCGTCCAGCCGGCAACTCAAGAAAATGAATTGAAGTCGGAAAGCTTTGTGTTTTCGACTAATTTCGGTTGTTCTTTGACTAATTCCAGTGACTGATTGGGATGCATGAGGTATAGAAATCACTCTCCTCTTCCCGCTTCACGCTCTACATGATGGGTATCACTGGTTTTTGAATTCGATCAAGTTTTGATTAACTAGGTTTTGGTTGGTTTCGGGGTCTGACACAAGTACCATCGCCGATAGCTTTTCTGGCTTCGTCGCTTCACCGTTGACAGTATGTGAGGTATAAAACTTGATCTTCTTTTGATACTCTATGTGTTGGTGTCCTTGGTTTCGATTTGTCATCGAGTTTTGATAAAGTTGTTGTTTGGGGTATTGTCGGCCGAGTTTCTGGTTTGTTTCTGACGTTGATTGGCATTCTGGAGGAAGAACTGCTTGGTGATGTTTATTTTAAGAATCTGTGTAGTGGAGTGCAAATCCGAGCGTGATTGGATGGTAGCAAGGTATTGGCTTCGAAGTTAGAAAGCTTCCTGTTCAGTGATCGTGTTCAAAACTAGACACAGTAGCAATACCCATGATTAACACAGTGAAGGTAAATTTTGATTCTCACACTCCATGTGTATTGCGACTGTTCTTCTCGATGCAAAAGTGGAATGGGTTTGTGGATATATGATTATTGTTGGCTCTATTGTATTTTGATTGATTTTGCTGGAAAATGAGATTGGTATGTTGATTAACTACTATACTGAGAACCGAAAAATATGGAAATTGGGTTGTTGTTATAATCTTGGATTAAGTGCGTTACTAGAAATGTGATATTAGTTGAGTTTGGTCATGAATTAGAAAAAGATAATGAAGGAAAAACATGAGTGGGTGGCCTTGTATTCTGCTCTTTGATATTCATCAGTTGGGAGGAAGAAGAAGACGAAGAAAGCGAGAGGAAGAAGAAGAGATTGAGTGAAGGGACGAGAATACCCCTCAAAGTTTGCCACATGGCTAACGCCGTAACGGCCAACAGTGTTTTAGGTACTAATATTGGGTCGGGGTCGGGGTCGGAACTTCAGGCACCAAAGTGATATTTTTTTTTGTCAGGTACTAAAGTTACTAATGGGCCAAAGGTCAGGTACTGTTTGTATTTTTTCCCTTCTCAATAATATAAATTCTGCAAATGGTAGAATAACTCCTAAAAAGGTTTAGGGTCATTTTTCAGTCATGTATACCACAGCCATTGGCGACCAAGCCTACCATTTCTGCATGAATGCATCTTAAATAAGATGTCTTACATGATACCTAAAAGTTTAAAGCTTCAAATATTGGACTCCACACAAAGGAAAAATCAATAAATAGGCAGAAAGAGATAAACATAGGAATTATCATTGATATGATTTGGAAACACAAGTACACAACAACACCTTTGTAACTAGTGTTTGTATCAAAAGAGAAAAGATATACTAACAGCAACATAGCATAACCCAATTCATAGAAGATTGGTATACTACAAACCCATATATTCAGAAAGGTGAGGCTTCATCTGACTCAGATTGAAGGTACCTTCATTATTCTTAGGATTATACTTCGGTATCCACTAACTGGATGACATGTGTCCTTCTAAGCCAATTAAGTTTTCCTCATGCGCTTGATCTTGGTGCGGTGCCAATCGCGATGTTGAACGGCGAGACGTCTAACCTGTTTGTGGCACTGTGCTTCAAAATCCATTCTCCCGGGTGACGGCATCGACCTCAATGGAGGTGGAGGAATCGTAGTCCTGCTGTGAAGCAGGGAATAGTACTATGAAGGAGGATTTGCCTTTGCCGGAGAAGTGCCGTTTCCTGAGACAAGTATGGAGGGATCTCGATCCGTGGCATAGGCTTTGATTGAGAGGGTGGGGAAGGCGGTGGTGGTGACTGGAGACCGACGACGGGGAGTGGAGAAGGGGTTGAGGATGGTCAAGTTGGTCGCCGATAGAGACTGGAGAAGAGGGAGACGGAGTACAGGAAGACAAAGGAGGAGAACAGAAAGAGAGGCAAAAGACAAAAAAAGACACGTGTTGGATTGGGAGTGTTGGTCAAATTTAGTCTCTCTTCTTTGCTCCCCGGACCTTTAGAAGAATCTTAAACATTGCAATAGGGGTCATCATGGGCCAGGCTAGGGCCAGCCCTACCCTAAATTTTAGGGCTTAGGGTCGGGCCGGGCCGGGCCTAGTCAAAGTCAACAAAATTTAGGGTCGAGCCGGGGCTTAAATATACTAACCCTTATCCGCCCGAAAGCTCGATCACTAGGGCCGAAAGGGCCGGGTCGGGCCGGCCTTCCAAATAGGGCCAAATAGGGCCGAAATGGGCCGAAAAGGGCCTTAGTTTGTTTAACAAAAAAAAAAAAACATTATTTTTCTTCCTCTCAAAATATGGCTCAATGGTATATACATATTTAATACACACACACACACACCCATATAGGAATTAACTTATAACATTTATTAATATTAGTTAAGGTGGTTATATTCAATTAACAATCTATATGAATCTCCCGATATTAATTGTTGTGTAACAAAGAAAATAGAAATTAAAGAAAACAAAACTTATGAAATCAATTACAAAGAAATAGATAAATTGCATATTATAGAAAAAAGAGAAATATAATTAAAAAATAGAAAAAATAAAGAATTATTAGGGCTTATTCGGGGGGGCTAAAGGGCCGGGCCGGGCTTCATTTTCATGGCCCATACCCTACCCTATTTTAGAAAGGGCCGGGTCGGGCTTCGGCCCTACAGGCCGGGCGGGTTTAGGGCCAAATGATGACCCCTACATTGCAAGACCTCCTATCCCCTGCCCTTACAAATTGAACATAAACATATATAAGTATAGAACAATCAGAGTTCAGGATGTCAAGTTGTCGACCACAGCAAAACATTTAAATTCTAATTGCACATACATATACTTAATAACAAATAAAATAAAAACTCAAATCAAATTCTGTGTTAAGGTACAACAGTGAATGATCTGAACAACAGGAAAACGTAAAAAACAAAAAAAAAACAAAAATCAATATTATTCAACTAGGAATCTTTGCACATGAGATTAGATGATAGAATTTGATCCCTACCTTTGAAACACTAGTAATATTCAAACATTAAATGCACATATAGATTCCCTATGGATATACTTATCTTAGGCCCCGTTTTCTGTTTCCGATTTGGATTTGAATTTCAATTTTTATGTATTTAAAATCTGCAGAATTAAAATATGTGTATTCTAAATTTTGCTGTTTGGATTAAAAAAGATAGATAGAGATTTAAAATTGAAGATTTAGATTTTGTAATATTAGAACAGCATCCATCTCAACCAAATCAACCATCAAAGGCTTCAGAGCAATCTAAAACTTGACTTGGAGGGGATGAAGTCGGCGGCGGAGAGCTCAGCCACCATTGCCGGCGTCAATGAGTCGTCGGCGACGCAGAAGAAGATACAGAGGCTGAGCCAAAACGCAGAAACGTAGAGAAAGAGAGAGAGAGTAGATTGGGATGGAGTCGTTACTGGAGTCAGCGGCGATGCTGAATAAGCTACGGAGGCGTGGGGAGAGAGAGAGAGTAGATTGAAGGATGTGAGAGAAACCTTGGAGAGAGAAAAAGGAGAAAAGGAGAAAGAGGAGAAAAGAAGAAAGAGAGTGCACGATCTGTTCTTTCAAGGAATCCAAGACCTGATGATTTGAAATAACTAGGGCTTGGAGAGAGAAAAAGGAGAAAAGGAGAAAGAGGAGAAAAGAAGAAAGAGAGTGCACGATCTGTTCTTTCAAGGAATCCAAGACCTGATGATTTGAAATAACTAGGGTCTCCTAGTTATTTGAAATCATCAAAATTTGCTATCTGAAATCTCTGGGGTGATTTTGAAGAAATCCAAAAACTCACTTAAGAAGACAGCCAAACAAGCAGATCTGGATTTGGTCAGCGGTATCCCTTAACTCTTTAAGGGCTTCCAATGAAGATCATGTCCAACATGAGCAGCGATAGAATATGAAACTTGTTATGGAAACGCGCGGGCATATCCCTTCCCAATCAAGTAGTCACTTTAGTGACCGTTTCAACCTCTTTGTAAATGCACTCCGTGGTCTAGAGCCACTTGACTTGGGTAAATGAAGTTCACCATGAACCTTCATGTATATTCCGTATCTAAATCTCCATAGAGATACGTAGTGACCACATTTGTAAGCTGCATAATCAGTTATTCAGAAACTACCAAACTGACAGGGTAGTGGAGTGCAATGACATCCATTAAGAGAGAATATGTCTCATCGTAGTCGATTCCAGGGCGTTTTGTGAGAAGCGTTTTGTGAGAAGCCTTGCGCCATAAGGCGAGATTGCGATCTCTTTTTCTCACCATGCGATCTCTCTCTCTCTCTCTCTCTCTCTCTCACACACACACACACACACGTGTGCGTGTGTATGTGTATCTTTATATAAGGGCCCTTCCACTAAGGGATCCCCTTTTTTTTTTTGTCATTTTAAGGGATCTCTTGTGGGACCCACTTTTCAATAGTATTTCGGCATCTTGATCATTTAGTTTTTTTTTTTTTTTTGTTATAATGTATAGATCAAATCTGCAAATTCTTAGCCAAATTGATGATCGTTAAGGTATTGAACTAATTTAAATTAGGGGTTGTGACCAGTTACACATTTTTAGCCCAATATTTGCCCAACCACTCCACCTTCATCTATTTGTGCCCACTTACCCAATAAGACAGTGTCAAGACTCATATAGGCTCAGGAAAAAAATGTTATTACGGTGGTGCCACTACAATAACACCGCACGACTCGTCAGTTACCTATCTCCATCAAACGTCAAACCGTTTCAAATCTCTTCCTCCCTCCATACCCGATTCTCTCTCTCTCTGCCTCACTCCCTCTCTCTCTCTCTCACTCTCTCTCTCTCTCTCCTCTCTCTCTCTCTCTCTCTCTCTCTCTCTCTCTCTCTCTCTCTCTCTCTCTCTCTCTCTCACACCTGTATTCTCATCGTTCTACGGCGACGACGCTTCAAGGTCTGGCAGTTGAGTTTCTAGTTTTTCCGGCTTGGAAGATATCGAAACAGGTAAAAACTCAATTCCGACTCCGTTTTCCCATTTTTTTCATGTTTTGTGAGGAACCTATTACTAAATCTTTCGTTTAAAGTAGTTTGAAGTTACATTTTGGTGACATATCTGTGAAATATCTCGAACGACTTTGCATATCTGTGAAATCGGTGAAATATAGGGTTTCTGGTTCATAATTGAAAAATTTGATACGAATGTTGTTTGTCAATTCTAAACATTTATTTTAGATAAAATGAGGTTTGATCAAAAGCCTATTGTGGAGTTGACATAAAAGTTGTAACATTAGTGCCCCCCAGTAGACTTCGTACTGGGGGCTAATGATCACTGATTCATTCATTGGCAGAATGAAATCTGCTATTCCAAAGTAAATTTTGTGTCAAATTGCAGTAGTCGATTATTGCATCAAGTTATGTTGTTTATGTAACTCTAGTGGGGGGCAGTAGACAGTTTATTGACCATCATAATGCGTGATTTTGGACATTAATTGTTGTTTTGAGTGTGAATAACTTCTATAAACCGTGAAACATTGGATGCGGTGTAATGTTTGATGCAAGTTGTAAGGTCTGTGGCAGTCTAGTGGGGGGCAGTAGACAGTTTATTGACCATCATAATGCGTGATTTTGGACACTAAGTGTTGTTTTGAGTGTGAATAACTTCTATAAACCGTGAAACATAGGATGCGGTGGAATGTTTGATGCAAATTGTGAGGTTTATGGCAGTCTAGTGGGGGCAGTAGACAGTTTATTGACCATCATAATGCGTGATTTTGGACACTAAGTGTTGTTTTGACTGTGAATAACTTCTACAAACCGTGAAACATAGTATGCAGTGTAATGTTTGATGCAAATTGTGAGGTTTGTGGAAGTCTAGTGGGGGGCAGTAGACATATTATTGACCCTCATTCTGTGGGTTTTTAGACATTAACTGTTATTTAGAGTGTGAATAACTTGTATAGTCCGTGAAACATAGGCTGCGGTGTATATATTGATGGTCTACTGGGGGGCAGTAGACAAATTAGTGCCACCCAATAATGTTTTTCTTAGGAGACAGTCATCATCTCTTGTCGATTATAAAATGATCATTTTTGGTTTTCTTTGTGATATAGTGCAATACACTGTGAATCCAAAAAACTGGTCCTAGTTTTGATGGCTTAGTGGCGGGCAGTAGACACATTACTGCCCCTCAACAATGTCTTCATACGGAGTCAGAACCCTTCTAGTAGCTATTTTGGATTGATCATTGTGGTTTTGTTTTCGGTGCAGAATGGGTAGACCAAAATTCACATTGATGAGTGACTCAAAAGAAGATGACCGGAGTTCACAGAGTTTCGATAACTGTACTGAGACCACGTTTAACCAACCACTGCAAAAAAAGTTTGATGAAATCAGAAAGAGGAAGCGACAACAGGCAGCACAGATTTCTGATGAAGAATCTGCTGAAGAAGAAGTAAATGAAGATTCAGGACGATCGTCTGAAGATGAATGAGAATCAGAAGGCGAACAGACAACGAAAAGGTTTGTAATCAAAACAAGACAACAACCAAAAAGGAAACAACTTCAAGAGGAAGTGGATACAGAAGAAGAAAAACCAAAGAGGAAGAAAGCCAAGAAGCAAACGAAAAGGGCAGTGAAAAAAGAGGAGAAAAAAGAGACACAGAAAGCAAAGATTAAGTGGAAGCAACAGAAGTGCACGCTCAGTGCATTCTGGAGGATGGTCAACACACACAAAGATAGAATACCAGACCAAACGAAAGAGATTTTGATGGGTACCGACTTTGGTGAAATGATGGAACCTTTCTGGCAGGACAAGATAACCGAGATCTAGCTGCACAAACATGAAGCGGACCTGGAGATACTCCTGAGGCACTTCGACCGCACAGACAACAAGTGGAAGTTCGGGGATATTGTTATGGAAATAACGGAGGAGGATGTCACCGCTTTATTTCACCTCCCGGCTGAAGGAGAAGTGTTCAATGTGAACAGGAGGGTGGTAAGGGAAGAGATGGAAGACTCTCCAATATTGGGCAGCCCTTTAAAGACGCAGGCTGTCCTCAGAACAAGGGTGGAGTCGACACTGATAACTGAGTTGACAAAGCCGGCAGAAGAGAAAGATGCCAGGAAGATAGCCGTGCTAATGATCACATATCTATTCAGCACATTATTCTTCACCCGAACCGGTGCTCAGATCACATGGGATATGGTCGCGATATGTGAACGGATTGAGACCATAAAAATGTACAACTGGCCAAGATTAATTCTGAACTTCTTGATGGAAGGGTTACAAAAGTATAGGAGGAACAGTCCATCTATTTTGAATGGATGCCTTCTTCTCATCTATTGCTGGTTCCTCGAGAAGACCAAGGCAAAGACCTGGATTCCTAGAAAGCAGAATGAGACTCCACGATTCATCCGATGGTCAATAAAGGAAATTTTTAGCCTGGAGCAGATGTACATGAACGAGAACTTAGCCGTGGTAAGCAAATTACAAAAAAATTATATATATACCTTATTTTCAATGTTTACTACACATTACTTACTTGTTAAATGTAACAGGATCTGATAAAAGCTGGACCACGGCCTACAAAAATTAGACTGGAAGACCTCGAGCTGGGTGATGAGGTGCAGGACACACCAAGCTTTGACAACTGGGTGAGTGGCGCAACTGAGCTTTTCTGCTGCTAGTAATTGTGTGGTAATAGATACATTACTGGGACCCAGTAATGTGTTAACCCAGTAATAGGCCAGTAATAGATACCTTAAACAAAGCCTATGAAGTGAATAACTGATGTTTGTTGGTTGATTTTTAAATCATTGACTTGTTTACATGTAGATATGTGCTTTTATGATAGTCTACTGGGGGGCAATAATATTATTACTGGCCCCGAGTGAACACATTATTGGGGACCAATAACTTGATTGTTTTGGTTATATTTTTGGCCGGTACCCCTGGCAAGCCAAGCGGAAGAGCAACAAAATGAAAGGCTGACGGGGAATATCAAGGAACTAATTAGGGAGATGGAGGAAGCCATTGGTGAGACAAAGCCCAAAAAAGAAATGGAGGTAAAGCTAGCAAGGCTTGCCAAAGCAAATGAGGACCTGACTGTGCAGAACAAGGATCTAAGGGGCAAGCTGAAGGTTGCTGACGAGAGAATTAGAGAGTTGGAAATTGAAAAGCGGGCAAAAAATAACCTCATCAGGGCGTTGTACATACGGCTTGAAAAGGAGAAAGGAGAGGTCCCCCCACCACAAACCCAACTTGAGATAGTTCCTTTCACGCCGAAAGTGGTCCCCCAAGATGAAGTCGAGGATGAAAATCCAAACTTTGGACCAAGCGTCGGAGAGGAAACCCATTATGCAGCCAGTGCGGGAAAGTCGACGGACACAGTGACGTCAGCGTTTCCTGTTGCACAGCAAGTACCTGAAGAAGAAAATGAAAACCGTTTTCCACTGGGGCAACAAGAACATGGGAATGAAGAGGAAGACGAACAGCTCGATAACATCATAAGGAATATTGCTGAGAAAGAAGTGATGGAATTACTTGGAAAGGAACAAAAGAAGGAAGGGGCCCATGCCGAACAGGAACAACAGAAGAAAACTCCGGAGATACATTCTATAGTGAAGAACGTGAAAACATACCGGAGGGCTGCCAAAAGGCTAGAGAGGAGGAGTGGGAGTACGACACTCCGGAAGAGGCAAAAATTTCAAAGCGAGCTGCACCTAAGAAAGCAGGAATCATGCCGCAAGCCCATGGAAAATTTCACAACAAGATAAAGCTTAAGGGAGTCAAATGCGATAAGCAAACATGGAAAACACTGGACCCAGCAGTGGCAAGGCACTATCGAGACTTCTTCAACGTTGCTCAGAAAGACACATAAGTACACAGCGTGGTTAAAAATTGGTGTAACAATTTAATTTCCTTTTTTCATACTGATAAAATATGTGTTGGAATCAAATGTTTCTGTTTCAATAGGACCGAGTTCTGGATCAGCAGTGATCTTCTACGCCGGATCACCAAGCACGACCTAAGAGTAATAATACAAGAGGGGGACATTGAAACTGACGTAAGTCTTTCAATGAGTGGCTCCATTCAATGATCTACTGCACCACAGCATAATGATTACTGCCCCCCAGTAATCTCATCAATTACTGCAATTTTCCTTTCTCATGTTACTATACAGTTTTGATGGAAAGTCCACGTACCCAATTTTGCAGGTGATCACCGTTTATATTGACTTGCTGAAGTCTGATGCAGAAAAGCAAAATGCGCAACTGGGATTCCTTGCAGTAGACGCAGAAGTAAGTAGCCTAAACCAAATGTATTGAGTTATGTGTTTATAGGAAAGCAACATTGAGTAACATGCTGAAATATGGAGTACTCTTTGTGTTTACTGGGGTTCAACAATCATTCTACTGGGGGGCAGTAGGTTGTTTATGGCCCAATTTCTGGCAATGAATATATATAATTTTGTGTTTTGAAGATGTTCTGTTTATTTATTTCATATTGAATGAAAAATAAACTGTTCTATGTCGGCCTATTGGGGGCCACTAGGCATATCATTGCCCCCCAGTAATGTGTCTACTACCCCCACTGAACAAGCAAAACTTGAACTAGATTCAATGATAACTTATTGTTAACTTGAATTAACTTGGTTACGTTCTGTATACAGTACTATGCTATAAAGTATGAACATACCAAAGAACAAGGCGAGGACACTCGACCTTTTGAGTGTGGTGTCGAGACAATGATTTATGAACCCCTGTGGTCAGTTTTCCGATTCAAAAAGGTGCTATTACCAATTCACCACATCACAAGCATGCACTACACCTTGCTCGTAATTGAAAATGAAAAAAGGAGCTTCATTCATATGAATTCATTAAGGCCACCAATAGATGAATTCAACAATGAGGAGAAGTACCACCTGAATGCAGCAAGAGTGGTATGTAGTAATTACACAAATTCAGTTTTATCTTTTCAATACTGTTGGCATGCTTTTGTGGAACTAAAATTCTATATCTGCAAAAAAAGGTAGCTTTTCAATACTGTTGGCATGCTTTTGTGGAACTAAAATTCTATATCTGCTAAAAACAGGTAAAGCACATAAAGAAGTTCATACATGCTGTGAACTTGACTAAGATGAGAATGCCGGGAGAAAGCCAAGATCCAAATGTCACTCGAGAAAAATGCAAAGGCGAAAATGATAAGGAAAACCTGATTATTGTTGAAGAAGCAATGACCGAGGAGGAAAAACAAACCAGGAACTGGATCTTACAAAATAACGTTGCGGAGACAGACTATGAACTCTATGAAGACTTTGACTACCCGCAACAGAACCCATCATCGTAAGTACATTGAAGCAAACTATTTGTGATAATACTTGTGTAACATTTGTCGTTGCTGCCTACATTCCTAAACATAAATTATTTTTACTTCTTTACAGTGGTGATTCCGGGCCCTTTATGCTACATTACATGGAGAGCATTGTAAATGGCGTAGAACCAACCAAGGAAGGTGGGGACAACATGAGGAAAAGACTGCTTGAGAGGTTCATGCACCTAGTATTGGGAAGAAAGTGAGGCATGAGATTAGATATAACATATTTAGACATGTAGTTTTCATATCCAAAGAGTAGGGATTGTAAAGTTGTCATACTAGCCTAATCTTCAAACTATGGTGAAATGAACTGTATTATTGGATTATATAGTATACTGATGCTGACTTCAATAAGAAGCAGGCGCTTTACACAAATGCTCCAAATTAGGCATGTTACTACCTCATATGTCCCAATAAACCAATTACTGCCCCCAGTATTGCCACCCAATAAGCATTAACCCTGTTGGAAAATTGAACTTGTGCTATGTAAATGCAATTTTAATCATGCCAACAGTAAGAATCTGACATGTGAAAATAAAAATGTTTATTTGAGATTGAATATAAACAATTACTGGCCCCCAATAAACCAATTACTACCCCCAGTATTGCCACCCAATAAGCATTAACCCTGACGGAAATTGAACTTGTGCTATGTAAATGCAATTTTAATCATGCCAACAGTAAGAATCTGACATGTGAAAATAAAAATGTTTATTTGAGATTGAATATAAACAATTACTGGCCCCCAATAAACCAATTACTACCCCCAGTATTGCCACCCAATAAGCATTAACCCTGACGGAAATTGAACTTGTGCTATGTAAATGCAATTTTAATCATGCCAACAGTAAGAATCTGACATGTGAAAATAAAAATGTTTATTTGAGCTTGAATATAAACAATTACTGGCCCCCAATAAACCAATTACTGCCCCCCAGTATTGCCACCCAATAAGCATTAAACCTGCTGGAAAATTGAACTTGTAATATGTAAATGAAATTTTAATCATCCCAACAGTAAGAATCTGACATGTGAACAGAAAAATGTTTAAACAATTACTGGCCCCCAATAAACCAATTACTGCCCCCCAGTAGACAAAGTCAAAACCTAAAAACTCTCTACAGAAACATAAACTACTGCTAAACGAGAGGTTCAGTGCAGCTCAACTTGTTATGAGTGCCCATTTTGCCACAACGACCACAACGAATCTGCTTCTTTTCAACCTCTCCAACCAACTTGAACCGCTTCACCCTAGGCCTCCCGGGGGGCCTCTTCGCAAGGGGAGGTAATATACATTCAGAAGCAGAATCCGAAGAAGACATATCGACATTGGTTATCGGATGGATAGGAAAACTGTTGCTCTTCTTGAAAATACCAACATGAAAGTACTTATTAATATAATCATATACATTTTCAGAAGCAGCTTGTAATGCAGCAAGGCCGTGAGGACTAGGAAAACAATTGATCTGCCATTTAACACATGAACATGCATGATCGAAAATGTTGACTACATATGAAAAGTCAGATCGAACCTCATAAACTCCAGGACTTGAATAATGGACACTGAAACGACGAGATTTCTCCATCTGCACCTTCAACCTTTCCTCCATTTTGGGAGTTAGTTCTGTGGTCCAACGTTCTGCCTCTTCCCTCCTTTTACCCGCCATCTCCATTTGTTTAATTCTTGTCTGGTCCAGCATACAATAGACTGGCATCAAACGCTCAATTGCAATCCAAGAGTTAAATGATTCAGCAATCCCATTAGCCATAATTCTATATCGGCAGCAGGTATAAAATGCACGGCACCAATTTTCCACAGGCAATTTAGAAAGAAAAGGGTCAATAATATCGGCACCTCCAATTGCTCTAAGCAACCGCAAATTGAAACGGTATTCCTTCTGTGTAGATGAATATGCAACCTTAAAAAACTTTTGCTTTACATCTTCTATCAATTTGAATTACCTTTACCCCTATATTAACTGGCAAGGTTCGCCACCAAGTGCTTGTAACAAAACAGATGAGGATTACCAGCAAATACCGTATCGAAAGCGGTCAACAATCCAACACCCCGATCACTAATAAATGTGATAACTCTTCCTTGAGGTTCAAGCAGACTCTTCAAATGCTTGAAAAAGAATGTCCAGTTTGCATCTGTCTCAGAATCACAAAAACATATGGCTAGAGGATAGAAACCTGCATAAACCAGATCACAGTAAAATCAGTCTAGTGGGGACCAATAATGTTGTTATTGCACGGCAGGACACTATCACAACGTCGCACAGCAATGTAGAAATGATATCTATCACAATGAAAAAAAACTAAAACAAGAAATATTAAGCACACAGATGAAACTATAACAAAAAGCCAATATTACTAGGGGCCAAGAATAAATTTATGGGGGGGGGGGGGGGCAATAAAAAATACAGTTACCTTGATTCCCATTCTTTCCAATTGCAGACAGAATCTGCCCCTTGTAAATGCTTTTACCAAACGTTCCATCAACATACAACACTGGCAAACAGAATTGGAAGCCTTCTACACAACCTCCGTAAGCTACGAAAAGCCTCTGAAAACGATTTGTAGATGGTTCAACCTCCAACACAAAAGAAGAGCTGGGGTTACTCTACAAAACAGCTTCCTTATACCAACATAACTTGTTGAACGTGTCTGCATCGGAACCATAAATCGCTTCCTTGGCCCGATGCTTTGCTTTCAAGGCAACCTTGTATGAAATATCAAACCCATATGTTGATTTGAACTTGCTCATAATCTCCCTTGGCTTCAATGAAAGATTAAAGCTAACATCAGCAGCAATGCAAGTCTTCACAACCTTGGATCCCAAGAGCTTGTGTTTTTGAGTCCTAACTACACCGTACCCTTGCAAGTGTGAGTATTATTCAACTCTGTGATATAAAGGCAACCATTAGCAGATGATGAAAAAGCACGAAGATGCCAATCACACCCTTCAGTTCCAACATTTGCACAGACTGCATGAATACTGTCCAAATCATTTCTCAGGAATACAGACTCGAAACCAACTGCAATTGCATACTTCCTGAGCTTTTCATGGAGCTCAGCAGCGCCATGAAACTTATCCCTGACATTATGAATACAAGAACTCCACTCATCAGACAAATACGTCTTGTGAACTTCAGTCCTGAATGCATCACCCAAATAATCATCTTCATCAATAACTTCCGAACCACTATCCACCGAACAGTTTCTCCTACAACCTCCCCCAATCTTTAAAACTGAAATATCGACACACTCTAGCCTATGTATTCTAGCAGAGCAAAACAGCATCTGGAAATCACGATCATTACTTAGAAAACAAACTTCACAACCTGGAACTGAATACTGAAGCTCAACAATATCAGTTGGGGAAAACTGGAATGTGCGGAAAATGTCTTCATACAACTCAGAGTAGCTCATGCATTGATTCAAAGGAATCATATAACCTTTGCCAGAGTAAAGGCACCTAGCAACCAGAGGATCAGCCATAAACCTGCGAAGAAAACACAGGCAAACGAATCTATTATTAAACCTAAAACACATATTACTGCCCCCCAATAAATTGAATACTGCCCCCCAATAATGTTATCAAACCTACCAAAACGAAGTAGAAGCAGTACCAAACAACTTTTAAAATGATGAAAAGGATAAAAAAAACAACAATTACAATGACTTAATAACACATAAAAACATTACTGCCCCCCAATACACTAAATACTGGTCCCCAATAATATAGACAAAACAACCATAAAAAATTTGTAAGACGTAATAAATTGCAATGCATTCAAATAAAGCATCAGTAAGAAACAATTATAGATACTAAAATATCGTTGAACAACATTATTGGCCCCCACTAGAAATATTACTGCCTCCCAAGAATATAATCAGAACTACTGCAACACTTCGGAAACAGCTCAAACCCAAAATCCAAACATGAATTCACCAAAAGAAACACGAAATTAATACAGAAACTCAAAACTAACACAATGCACTCAAAAACACTTGGAAGTTCAAAATTAAAATTACAAAAAAAATTCATAACCAAAACAAACACTTGGAAGCTCTGATTCAGAAAAATCAGTTCGAAAATAAGACTACAATCCGTACAAAAAAATTCCGGTAAAATCAAACATATTAAATAGAGCTAAAAGCCAAACGGATCAGATAGAGGTAAAGAAACAAAAGCAAACCGCAGTGGAGGAACACAAAGAGCATCTGGATCATGATCCATGTGAAAATCACAGCAGAATTTCTCTCTCTATGAATCGCAAAACTTCTACCACCAGCTCTAAATATAAATCGCAGGACACACCGAAATCGCCGAATAGCTTCACAAACCGGAACGAGGGAGCTTCTCTCTCCTCTCTATATAAATCGCACAGCTCCTCTCTCTCTCTCTCTAAAATGATAGAGTTCCACATTCAAAACCCAGGGGGATTCTCTCTCTACAGATACAGCCGAACCTCTTTCCCTAAAATAGAAGAGCTTCGCTCCCTAAATCACGTTTCTGTTACGATTTCAAAACGTTTCAGTTATAGAGGTTCTAGTTATAGAGGGGCCAAAGTGTCTAGAAAATTGAATAAAACAGCCACGTGTTGAAAAAGTTGGGTAATTGGGGTTTAAAAATGAAAACTAATGATTAAGTGGGCAATCTCTTAGAGTGTTTGGGTAAATGGGATTAAATGTCCCAGAAATTGGGTAAATGATCATTTTCCCTTTAAATTAATGGACGAACCGAATCTGTCCAACCTGAACCGTTCATGCTTATAATTTTAAATCACAATTATAAATGCCTTAATGATTATTTGGCTGAAAATTGACAGAGATGATCTACTCATATAGACTTAAAAACTGAACAGTTGATATGTAGAAATGTGATTTTAGAGTTTTGGGTTTAGGTATGTGTCGACATATGTGTATCAAAATTAATATGCATTGAGTTGAGAGCAAAAGGTGTTGACGGCTTTAGAAGAGCCGAAGTCGTAAACCCCAATGTTTGATACAGAGGGTTGATCTCAGTAGGGGTATAAAACCAGTCCCAACGACTGGTCTGACGTATAAAACCGGTCCCAACGACTGGTCTGACGTTCTTCTTCTTAATCACCATGGGGAGATCAAGAAAAGATGCAACCACACTCTTCATCTCGGCCATTAGATTAGTTAAGATGTTGTGTTTGATTACCTGAAGCAATCCCATGCCTGTGAGGCTGTCCTCAGAGTTTTATACATTTGGGGAAATTCATTCATGTCAATAACAAGAAGAGACATTGTTCCAGTTTTGTTTTGTTTTTTTTTTTTTTTTTTTTTGAAAAAGCAAAGTTAGGAAATTCAAAGAATTGGCTATGAAGGAAAGGGGTGTTTAGCAAGTTAGCCAGTTCATATATATATATATATATATATATATATATTAGAAAAGGATTTGGAATGCTGGGAGGTTTAGCCCCATGCTAGAGCCAGTTCATCTTATTTATATTGGATAAGAAGGATCTTTCAGTGGAAATGTTAGTGCTCAACTTACGAAACTGGAATACCATCAAATTTTAACTTCAAAGCACTGCAGTCTCATTTTCAGACAAGATGATCAACCACTCTTGGTCATGAAGCCAAATTGAGGTTGTCTTCGCTGTTCCTCTCCTTTCTTCTTCATTGTCTTGATTGTTATGTTTTCTCATCCAAATATTGCTACCTACGTCTGGAATAGTGGCTACCAATTAAGACTCTATTAAACAATTTTTAATTTAATAGAACAGTGGCTACCAACTCCCCACGTGCCAAGACCTCAATGTTTGAAATGTGCTTAGAATAGTGGCTCTTGCTAAACTTAACCCTAAACCCTAAAATCACATTTTTCATATCTCAACCATTCAGTTTTTAAGTCTATATGAGTAGATCACCTCTACCTATTTTAAGCCAAATTGATAATCATTAAGGCATTCATAACTGCGATTTAAAATTATAAGCACGAACGGTTTAGGTTGGACAGATTCGGTTCGTCCATGGATTTAAACTAGTTCGATACCTAAACAATCATCAATTTGGCTGAAAATTTGCAGATTTGATCTATACATTAGGACTAAAAAGATGAAAGGTGGAGATGTGAATAACGATCATCAATTTGGGTGAAAATTTGTAGATTTAATCTATACATTATGACCAAAAAAAATACTAAACGGTGAATAAGTGATTGAAAAGTGGGTCTAATAAGCTATCCCTTAAATTGGCAAAAAAAATGGATCCTTTAGTAGAAGGGCCCTATATATATATATAGATAGATATATATCTATATATATATATATATATTCATCATCATTTAGTATTGTTGACACCCAAAAATCCAGCTAACAAGCCCAATTCATGCTTTAAGCCCAATTCATATTTCAAGACAAATTACACCTGCAAACATCACGCCACGCACGTGGACCCAAGCCACATTCACGCACTTGGGGCTTACAAGAATGGGTGTGGTGTGGAAGGTAACAGAGTTGTATGAGGCCTGTTATTAGTTTTAGGCTCGTTGATGATTTTGGACTTGGGACAAAAATTCATGCCCAATGGCCTAACTCTTAATACGGGTAAGTGAAGAAGAGAGAGCCCAAAAGCCTAAGCCCAAATCCTTTAGAACCAAACAAAACAGTTAATGCTAAACATATGATTCCTGATTCCAGCCGCATCACATAATCCAATAGAGGAACATAATCCCAGCAGCACAGTAGAAATTCTGAGACTGCAGCGGGAATCCTGCAATAGTAATCCCAGCAGCAGATTTCACGGCAGAAAATCTGCCAAACCTATTCCACAATCTTCTTTAGACAAAACCTGACAGACCAAGAGGCATTATAAATTTCAATACATGCATTTAACCCAAGCCATCTCTCTACCCAGCAGTAGAGACCTTCCATCGAGATTCCTTTAGCTGCTGGAATCGCATATAAATAGCTATGTTATTAACCAAGAGAAGGATCAGAATGGAGTGTGCTAGCAAGCTCTCTAGCACTCTTCTTCTCCCATGCCTCCTCTCTCCCAAATCCATCCATAGCTTTTCATCCTTTCAAACTCATCTCCTGTTCAAACTCCTTATCTCTTATACCTCAACCAGTATACAACACTCCTGGGATCTCTTCTTCTGAAACTCATGCTTTTCTAGCTCCCATGCCACACACATCTTGCCCAGCCTCTTTTAAAATGTTCAATTCACTGCCGTGCGTATATGAAGAGTTGCCAGGAAGAACACAACAGCAAGCTTCCTAGGATTCTCGGTCCTTCGAAGTTTGTTAGGCCTAGTCTTCGCTTACTCAGACAAAGAGGACAAGATTTTAGGCTCGGCCATGGTGATTTCGCTGTCGTACAACCCTGATCAAAAGTGCCTCTACATTTTGGCGACTTCACTAGGGACTAGGCTGTGTTTCCACCTCAGCTTCCTTACTCCATAAATTTTCCATGCTCGCTTCAAACCACTCATGATTTACCACTGACAATATGTATTAGATGCAATCAAGGGGAGCTATCTTGATGAACATGCCAATACTCATTGAGTTTATTGCTCATTGTATTGACTATGAGACTTCAATCCATGAGTTTCTGTAACAAGAATCATGAAAGCTGTCAAAATCAAATTTATTCACTCATTATTCAAGCTTCAATATTGAGTAAAAAAAATTAAGAGCCCTACTACACAATCTATAAAAAGCTATCTTACCTTGAGTCTTCAACAAAACCAAACATGCCCCCCACAAATAATTGCATCACTAGTTGATGCATTTCTTCCAGATCTGATAAGATTTGAACCTTCTGCCTAGGAACTAGGCCATGATTCCAGCGGCTAACTTCTTCCTTGCTGAACATATGTCACGCTGAATCTTGACTACCACTGCTGGGAGAAATATATAAACATCCTGCAAGCATCACAACCATTAGTGCCACAAAACTACCTTAATTTTGTCTAGCCATTTTTCAAGCATTTCGAGCCTATTTACCATATTTTTCATAAACCTTACAAACAACATGGAAGACAAAATATCAGTCCTTATTTGTGCTAATCCCAGGCCTAAATCAACTCAGTATACTCAACCTCAAAGCTATCCTTTTCTGCAAAAGTAATTCCAAGCATCATGCAAGAATACTTGGGGGCTTTGCTTAATGAGGTTCAAAAACATGCTGCGATTTAACTACGACTCCTCAATTTCATAGCAGTGCTCTATGCTTCGAGGAAAAAAATCATGCTCTTATTCCATGTCACAACACCGCCAGATACAGTAAAGCAAAACAGCAGCAAAAGGTCAAAGTGATGCGGACAAGCTTATTAAGAAGAGACTTTTTTGTTCTTAACTTTTGAAAAATCCGGATTCAATTTCATGCTTACTTACCCTCTTGTGAACCTCTAATTTACACTAAAAAAGGATATCAGTGAAAGTAAGTTTTGTTTTTGTCCTCAAAAGCCAAAATCTAGCTATTGAAAATTAAAGAAATCACATTTTTCCTCCTCCTCTCATAGTCTGAGACCACCTCTTTCCTGAAAATATTTATCTTTTATCTCAAATCATGTCCTTACAAGTTTGAACCTTTTACCCAGGCACTAGGGCATGATTCCACCAGCTACTTTCTCCCTTGCTGCAACATATTAAGCTAATCTCTGTTATTTACTATCACTGCTGGGAGCAGTTTATTAACACCCCTACAAGCATTATAACCATCAACGCTACATTACAATCTTACTGTTGTTTAGCCACATTTCAAGCATTTTAAGCTATTTGAACATCACTGAACTTACCAAGCAGCATAAAAGATAAACTCTTCTTTGTTTATGCTTATACCAGGCAGTACTGATATTCTAGATATCTTATACCCATTTCAATCTATATGTCAAGATAATAGAAATGTGAAACTACAATTTTAGAAAGAAATACTCTCACAAAAGCAACATGCATGTGTTTTCTGATCTAGGACCCAAACACTTTCACAGTAATGGCCATTAGCACAAGCGCCTCACACTTTTCAAGTGATGTTCATTGCCGGAAAACATGCGAGCAAAGTCAAATCTTTTACTTTTAATCAAGCTACTGCACTTGGGGGCTGATGAATTAGTTTATGTTAATTACCTTTAATAGCAGCTCATCCACCCCAAACTTTTGATCCTCATATTCATGCATCAAGCTAATCCGATCTAAAAGCAAAAAAAATATATTCAGATCAAGCAAAACCATTGCCTTTACTTACCATAACCAGCACCAAATTATATGATGTAAAATCCAAATCTTGACAACACCTCAAGCAAATCCACTCTCCACAGCCACATCATTTCGATCTGTTGCATAAACTCAAGCTTACTTATTTGACCTAGAATCAATATATCAAGCATATGCATTCTTATGAACAGACTTTTATCATATCTATTGCCTCACTCAGAAGTACCATTCCAGATTCATACACCAAAGCCAACCAGCAACAAGCAATTTTGAAGAAAAGAAGAACATTCATATTACTGGCGGATCTCAAGCATATTCATATCAGGCTTACACAGGCAAAATTTATAATCCTAAATTGAAGCAATTAGTCAAGCATAGAGATTGAATTGAAAAGAAACGATGCCTCTATGAAGACAATTCTTCCTTTATTCGTCATGTGAAGAACTTGACCACTTTCACCTGGACGTTGCGCAGGACCAGAAAAATAATGAGGAATGGATATATGCCTACTGGAGAAGCTAAAAGATACAACGTGGTTCTTTACCTTATTAACAAGGGGTACATAAGCTGCAATATTTTTCTTTGGAGGCCATATCTAGAAAGAAACCAAGCTTATGTTGCTGTGATGCTAAGAATTACATTTGGATAGAAGGATTCAGATAAAATAAATTCCTTTATGAAAACTCATGCCTATTACATTTCCAAGCACATTCATCACAAGCTCAATCGAAACAAAACCCAAGCCAAGCAAAGATATTTTTGTTTTCAATATCAAAGCTAATCAAGCAAGACCAAGCCATGCAAACCAAAGCAAATTCAAGCCAAGCAAATAAATCCAAGCCAAGCAAATTACTGATATAAGTATCAGTAACATGTTCAGGCCAAGCTAAGAAACTAAAATTTAATTACGTATACCAAGCCAAGCAATGCCATGCTATACCATTCATTTTCACAATTATAGCAATAAAATAGAAAGGGCTCACACATGGCTAGCAAAAAAAAAGGGGGCTCACAAAGGCAGGTTACATCACAATCCCAGCAATAAAGCAAAGTCTGTTATGTGATAACTGCAACAATTAAAACAAGCCACAGCAAAACATGTCATTTGAATTCATGCTATATCACTGTTGAATTCCTTTCTTGACGAGCAATACCCATATTCATATATTGTCAATCAATCACTGTGATTATTGTGCAAATTCAAATCCTAGCAGCAAGCGTAGCGAGTTCACCGCCAGGAGAAAGATCAACCGATGTTTCAATTGTATTTGAGAGTACAACTTTAAACATCAAATGCAAGCATATCTCATGAGAAGATTCTTGTATGAATGCTCACCTGGATATCATGGCCAACCACAATGCAACGATTTAGCCCAGTATGCTAAAACCCAGCAGCTAATCAAAGCAACGACAAAGCTAGCACTACCGCAATAAAGTCAAGGTTGTGTGTGGTCAGTGCGTTACCATAGCTACCATAAGTCATACAAATTCATAGAGAGCATGCTCAAATAAGTAAGCAAGCCAAAGCCAAGCCACAAAGAAATCTTATACAAATGAAAATTCTACATGAAAGCATCTATTGTTGCGGAAGATAACACCAAGCAAGATATAGCAAAAAAATGTATATGACTCAAATATGCTAGTCAGGCACACGATCATGCAAATCTGTGACAATGAAGGAAAAGCAAGCTAAGCAATTCAAGCAAAAAAAAAAAATTTCAGTTACTGTGATCAAGTTAAAACTCACTTGATTGCTGTGTTCAAAGCTTCCACCATTTATTGACATCTAGTTTATCATCGGAATTGATACTCTCATATCCTCCTGATCCTGTGTCATTGGCCTTTACTACTCCACTGCTGAAACAAAAGCTGCTGTAATCAATTTTATCAAGTCAGAGTTCAAGCACAGAGTATCTCATCTGAAACAAAAAAAATGTGGAGAAGTCATAAGCGCAAGCATTTACGATCCAGCAAGCATTATACAAACTTTCACATGCTATGATTTCAACATCAGGCATACTCTTAACTCAAGTTCCAACCCGCCATAGATTTTTGCTCTAACATCCATACATATACAGATCCAAATATTGCTACCCATACAAAATTCAACAACCAAAGTCATACTTTAAGCCTTCATTACTCTACACAAGCATCTCCAGCCATACTTTAAGCCTTTATTACTCTACACAAACATCTACATATCCGGTCTATCACCAAATTTAGTGCCCATTCTTCACATCAAATATTACCATTTAAATGTCCCGTACATGTTTTGCTTAAAGGCCGAAAACCTTGAACCCAAGCTATTAATTTCTCCCTCGAAGCATCACAAAGAAAATCATACCTAATTTTCTAGAAAAAAAAATCATTCTGAGATGGATCCATAAGGTGTAGAGGCAAGCAAGAAATCAATGAAATCTACACCTAAATTACCTAAACCCTACATACGGTAGCAATCGCGACAAATTTCATGTTTAATACATGGCATATTAGTCTAACTCTATGAACAAATATATATGCCAAGTCCATGCTGTAATACCTGCTTTTGCTAAAGTTTCCAAGTGGGAAACACAAACCTATTTCTTTATTTTTTTTCTTCTTTTCTTTCTTTCCTCTCTTTCGGCCCCACTTCCCATCCTTTTCTTTCTTTCTTTTTCCTTTCTATTCTTTTTCTATTTCTTCTGTTGTTGTTTGGTGATGCCAGTCAAAAAGCAAAGGCCAACAAGGGTCTTTGTAGCTGATGCAGAAAAGCCAGCCATCCCCTCTCTCTGCGTACACACCGAACGGAGGAGATCATGACCTCCGGCAACCAAGCAAAACCCGAGACTCAGCTCGCTCTAGCTCTTGGATAAGTCGCTCTGATCTCTTTCTAGCTGGAGATTGAAGTTATTCGAGCTATGCTTGAAGATGCAGGGCAGAGGCAAGTGAAGGATGCCAGCGTCAGAAACTGGCTGGATAGGCTGAAAGAAGTATCCAACATGATGGTCGATGTGGTGGATGAGTGGAACTCTGAAAGTCTGAAACAACAAGTTGAGAAGCAAGAAAGAGAAGGAACAGAAGGTGGAAAAGCTCTTGCTATCCAGAAGCAGAAGAAGAATAAGAAGAAGGAGGCCAAGTACTTGAACGGAGGCCGAACGGTGGGGAGGACACTTCCTGTGACATCTAGTCGTGGGCTTTGCACTCGGGCCACTTCTTCCGGTAGTGTTTCAGCAGTGATGGTCGCCATTCACCATGGGAGGTTGCTCAAGGGAAAGGGACTCCTCTTCGATGCAGACCAGCAGGCGTGTCAAAAGAAAAGGAAGTGGTCACCACGGTAGTCACTTTTCCTCCACAAAAGCTGTTGGAACTTTCATCTTTAGGAGACAAGCTTTAGAGCCTTGAAACATGTTGTCCACTAATGGTTTTGTTATTGGGGCAGTTTGGAATCCGGATAGTGGGGCGATACAAGCACTACTAGTGCATTTGTTCTAGTCTATGCACCTGATCAAACACATGCAGCCTTGCTAAAAGCCTGTCAGTTAGCACGAATCCATCCTGAGGATTGTAGGACGTTGAGTACCGACTCAACTATTAATTATGCTCTTCCGCCCAGTGTTCTTATTGAAACGTCAAAATACATAAAACCAGATGGGGATAGAGCGTTATCAAAGCGGTGCAGGTAACAATTTTTAAATATTCTCAATAATGTTATGTTTACGTAAAGTTAGTGAGGGCCAATTTGATTACCATTGTGGAAATGTTTTATGAAGAGTTAAACAGTTGATTAACATTTTTGGAATTGGTGATTTTTTTGAATAATTGGTTTGGACGAAGTTGATAAGTAAAGAAGGGTAGAAATTGTTGTTGTGAGGAAATGATTAGTGAGGGGAGTTGGTTTTAAATATTGATTTTTGGAAGATCAGACAATCGGTTTTACTTCAAATTGTAATATGTTGATCGTATGACTATCCCGGTGACTTTGTGAGGTCACGAGCGAAGATCCGACCGTTGGATCTTCGTATAATTGTGAATTAGTGATTTGGAAGGCGATTCGTGAGAATCCGACCGTCGGATTTTCATGAAATTTTGTGGAGATGTTTATAAGGACGATTCAGGAAGATCCGACCGTTGGATCTTCGTGATAATTTTGTTGGATGATCCTAAGGGCGATCCGTGAGGATCCGACCGTTGGATCATCTTTATTTTTGAATCCGACCGTTGGATCGTCTTTATTTTAGAATCCGACCGTTGGATCGTCGTATAAATTCGATCTAACCGTTGGATCGTCGAATAAATTCAATCTGACCGTTGGATCATTGTATAAATTCGATTAGACCGTCAGATCGTCATTTATTTTATTTTATGAGTTGTTGGCTAAATTCAAGTCACTTATGATTAGGTGATTAACGGTTTTTACTTGGGCGAGCGAGTTTTGGTGTGATTGTGTTAATTTGAAGACGCAGCGGGAGTATCACGGTGAGTAAACCGCACATGGTTCATTCACGAACCAGAGTTCTAAATATTTATATTTCATTCTATAATATTTATAGCTGTTAATACATGTGCGAATGACTTTATACATATTTTATTATCGATAAAATATACGTGTTGTTGGGTTGTGTTGAGGAAATTATATATTGAGTGAGGTGTTGAGTCTATTGTTTGAGAAACAGTAAATTGTTGAGTTGTTGAGATATATTGATCTGTGGAGATCAATAGGTCACAGGGGTGACCATGGCATCTGTTAGTGAACCACGCTCTTGTACCGAGTCGGTGGTTACTAATAGCATTAAATCGTGATACCACGCTCTCGCGCCGAGTTGGTGGTTGCGATCAGTTAGAGCTCTAGTCTGTCTGCCAAATGTTGAGATACCTTATGAGCGAAATCGAGAGTAACTCATAAGTGTCTATATATATATATATATATATATATGTGAGAGTGAGAAAGTGATGTGATTTTGTGGGGGTCGTTGTGATTGTGATATTACTACAATTTCATTTGCTTGAGTTGAAATTGTTATATTAAAGTTGTGCAATCCTTTCGTTTACCCATACGGGCTGTCAAGCTCACCGGGTTTGTGTTGTTGCAATCCCGGTACACTATTTATATTGTGTAGCGGGAAATCCTACAGGTCAGGAGAATCGAGATGGTGATCAGGCTGCTTAGAGTAGTGGTATTTGTGTTACAGCATTATTGTGAGTTTCGTTATGTTCATTTCGAACTTATCAATTTGGATTTTGTGAGAGTGTGCTGTAAAATAAATTTGAGGAGTTGGATTTTGTAATATTGAGTGGTGTGAGGCGTGTTACTCTGAAAGAAAAATTTAGATTGGTATTTGTATGTATAATTATTTCATGTTTCGGATTTGAATTGGTTATTCAAATTCGGGGCGTGACACATGCTAATGCCAAGCTTGTGCTCATGGCACTCAAACATCATGCCAAGCACTTGCTCATGCTCAAGCCAAGCAGATCCACGACCAAGAGAAACATGCCAATACTTAAACAAGCTTATGCCAAACCAAAGTAATTTAAGCATACAAGCATCAAACATGCATACACAAGCCATGCCAAGCTCCTCTCTTAAGGTTGTGCATCTACCATAGAACATATGAGGGCCATGCCAAGCAACCAAGCTCATTCTTTTTAATACTGACTCCCTCTAAAAATACTTAGGATGGCCAAGCCAAGCTAAGCAACATGTTTTACAGGGTAAATCAAGCCAATTTAATACTATACTGCATCATGCTTTATTGCAATCACGGCATTAAAAAAAATAACAGCCACATCAAAACATACTATACAAAGTGATGCCTATAATCAAAGTTAAGCAATTGAGCCATATGTAAGAGTGAAGTGAATCAGCAAAGTGTTAGAAGAAGCATAAAATTTCCGGATTTCTAGCTAACCGATTCACAGTTTTGTTCCCAAGATGGTATATTTAAGAGGTAGGGCTTGATGACAAGAAATTCAAATGCAGTATCAAGAGTTATTCTCATTCAGTCAATTGCCAACATTGTTGAGCAAATTCACATCACAGCAGGAAATCAATATCGCTGAAGCAACAAGCAATCACGGCAGCAAATTGATGCAAAAACCAAAATACGCAAAACGCAGCAAATCAATCACAGCAACAAATCAATGTCGCTGAAGCAACAAATCAATGTCCCTGAATCAACAAGCAATCACAGCAGCAAATTGATGCAAAAACCAAAATACACGAAACGCAAATCAATCACAACAACAAATCAATATCGCTGAAGCAACAAGCAATCACGGCAGCGAATCGATGCAAAAACCAAAATACACGAAACACAGCAAATCAATCACAGGAACAAATCAATGTCGCTGAACCAGCAAGCAATCACAATAGCAAATCGATAACGCGAGAACAAAAATACGCTATAACACAGCTATTATCATTGCTAAAATAGAGAAGTGGGAAAGATAGAGATAGCAGAGGACTGAGAAGCCTATACCCAGTAGAAGAAAGTTCGACCCAGCAAGCCTATAGAGCAAATCTTCATTCCATTCCTTTCTTCCAGGCGCAAAATCTGATCAAGAAACCTAAGGATACTCTACCACATGCTTGACCCAATCAATTTGTTCTGCAAAAGAATAAGGAGATCGAGAACATGATTTCTCATATCAAAAGACTGTGAAGGAAGACAAGCTCTTTTCCCTCAAAATTAAAAAACTGACTTTTTGAGGAGAAAGACGTCTTGTGAAACCAAAAGATGAGAAAAGCATAATGGATTTCACGGGCCAAAACTACTTTCCTAAAAGAAAGATGATTAGAGGATAGACTCTTTCCTCCTAGGAGTTTGATGATGATTAGCTTTTGTTTTTCAAGTTTAATAATTCATAGCTTGTAGGAGGATTTTCAAGTCAACATACCTTTCAAGCCAATATACCATGCAATGAGTCTTCGGATTTCATTATGTAGCCCGTAATGCACGAACTACATAATCAAGGGGGCTAATGTTGGCACCCAAAAATCTAGCTAACAAGCCCAATTCATGCTTTAAGCCCAATTCATATTTCAAGACAAATTACACCTGCAAACATCACGCCACGCACTTGGACCCAAGCCACATTCACGCACTTGGGGCTTACAAGAATGGGTGTGGTGTGGAAGGTAACAGAATTGTATGAGGCCTGTTATTAGTTTTAGGCTCGTTGATAATTTTGGACTTGGGACCAAAATTCATGCCCAATGGCCTAACTCTTAATACGGGTAAGTGAAGAAGAGAGAGCCCAAAAGCCTAAGCCCAAATCCTTTAGAACCAAACAAAACAGTTAATGCTAAACATATGATTCCTGATTCCAGCCGCATCACATAATCCAATAGAGGAACATAATCCCAGCAGCACAGTAGAAATTCTGAGACTGCAGCGGGAATCCTGCAATAGTAATCCCAGCAGCAGATTTCACGGCAGAAAATCTGCCAAACCTATTCCACAATCTTCTTTAGACAAAACCTGACAGACCAAGAGGCATTATAAATTCCAATACATGCATTTAACCCAAGCCATCTCTCTACCCAGCAGTAGAGACCTTCCATCGAGATTCCTTTAGCTGCTGGAATCGCATATAAATAGCTATGTTATTAACCAAGAGAAGGATCAGAATGGAGTGTGCTAGCAAGCTCTCTAGCACTCTTCTTCTCCCATGCCTCCTCTCTCCCAAATCCATCCATAGCTTTTCATCCTTTCAAACTCATCTCATGTTCAAACTCCTTATCTCTTATACCTCAACCAGTATACAACACTCCTGGGATCTCTTCTTCTGAAACTCATGTTTTTCTAGCTCCCATGCCACACGCATCTTGCCCAGCCTCTTTTAAAATGTTCAATTCATTGTCGTGCGTATATGAAGAGTTGCCGGGAAGAACAAAACAGCAAGCTTCCTAGGATTCTCGGTCCTTCGAAGTTTGTTGGGCCTAGTCTTCGCTTACTCAGACAAAGGGGACAAGATTTTGGGCTCGGCCATGGTGATTTCGCTGCCGTACAACCCTGATCAAAAGTGTCTCTACAAGTATATATACACTTTTTTCTATCATATTTTTATTGTAGCCTAACAAGATGTAAAAATAAGTTATGGGCTACCTAAATTTCTAGACTTTCAGCAAAAAACTAAAGGGGCCGTGACCACTTACCCAATTTTAGACTAAAAATTGCCCACTTACTCCAGCAAGAGTTTTTTAACCCCATTTACCCAATCTAACATCTATTGACATTTTAGCCCTATTAATTAAATTAAAACCTATCCCTCTCCGCTCAGTCTCTCTCTCCTTCCCAAACTCTCTCTCTCTCCCCCCGATCTCCACCTCCACTCTCTCTCTCTCTTCCCATGATCTCCACCTCCGGTCTGTCTCTCTCTCTCTCCGATCGACGCGCTGGAGATGCAGTCCAAACCCCTCTCTCTCCCCATGATCTCCACCTCCGGTCTGTCTCTCTCTCTCTCCGATCGCCGCGCCAGAGATGCAGTCCAACCCTGAAGACGACGAAGAAGCTCCAGTCGGAGCTCCAGCCACTCCAACTTCAGAAATCAAACTCCAGACCACCAGCTTCTCATCTCCATCGTCTGCCTTTTTCAACAAGCACCAGGACCACCATAGCCACTACCACCACACCGACTACCACCACCACCGTTCCGCTTCACCGACGCATATCAATCTCTACACCTCCAGTGCTCTGTCTCCAGCTTTCTGCTTGTCCATCGAGCACCTTTCCATCTCCCCAAATCGATCCATCACCATTTCCAAGAAGAACGACCCGATCGCGGCGGCCAGGAAGACGTGTATGTGCTCGCCGACGAATCATCCAAGCTTCTTTCGCTGCAGATCTACCATGACGAAGTCAGAGAAGGGAGATCTGCAACCGTCGAAGTCAAAGATGGGAGGAGGAGAAGAAGTGGGTGCCCAGAGAATTTTTTTTTTTTTTTTCAGTATCCTAAGGTTTTTTTTTTTTTTTTTGGTATCTGTAATGTATTCATTTTGGTTCACTTGAAAGCAATAATATGATTATTGGAGGGTAATAATATGATTATTAAGGCAATAATATGAGTATTACTGGGGGGTAAAGGTGGCAAACGGGCCACTAAGCACGAGCCCGGCACTGTTAAAAGCGGCCCGGCATGGCCCAAGCCCGTTAGTGGCCCGGCACGACCCGAGCACGTTCGAATAACGGGTCGGGCTGGGCCTAAGAATATTGGCCCATTGGCCCGGCCCGGCCCGACCAGAGCCGTAATAGGCCCAACCCGGCCCGAGCACGATATATTGTGGGCCGGCCCGTTATAAACACAAAATTTCATTTTGTTTTTAAAAATATTAAAAAACTACAATGATGAGATTTGAATATGAGACCTTTTTATTTAAAATCTCATGACAATTCCACCAATGCTTTCTTTTATATTATCAAAATAATGAAACAAAACATTATATCTTTGTTTTGACATAAGTATTTTTTTTCTAAATATTAAATATATGTTTATTAATAAAGACTAATCTCATAATAATACAACTATAGAATGAAGGAAAGAATAATAGATACAATCTTCATTATATTAATAAAGATTAATCTCACAATAATATACTAAAAACAATATATTTTGAGTTTTTTTTTCTTTCTTTCTTTCTTTCTTATAGTGGAATATAAAAAATTATTAGAAATATAATCTTAAAAAGCTAAGAATAAGAAAAACGTTGTAGAACTTAATTTATTTTAATTTTCTAAATAGTTAAATAAAATTAATTTTTATTTGTTCAAATTAAGATTTTAAAATCGTGCTTTATAGTGGGTAGGCACGAGCACGGCCCGGCACGGTATGGGCTCGGGCCATGGGCCAGGCCAGGCTTAATGTTTATGTAAATGGCCCGGCACAAGCCCGGCACGATAATAAATGGGTCGGCCCAAGCACGGCACGAAGCACGACTAGGCCCCCTTAAAATGGGCCGGGCCGGGCCGCCCCGTTTGCCACCTCTACTGGGGGGCAATAATATGATCAATTGTGCCCTGTAATGTATTCATTTTGGTTTTGAGAGTTTATACAATTCACTGGACGGAAATAACATGAATTTGGGAGGCAATAATATGATTATTGGGAGGCAATAATATCAGTATTGTGGGGCAATAATATGATTACTGGGGGGCAATAATATAGTTACTAGGTATTATTAGGGGGCAATAAATTCAGACGTTGGAATCCGGACACCAGTCCGGTAGCTGGATTCCTGATTCCGGTGACCGGTCACCGATTCAGGTCACCTGTCGCCGGATTCCGGTCACCTGAGTCAGCACCCGGCCACTGGTCACCAGAGGCTGGTAAGGTGGAGGATGACTTCTCCCTCTAAGTGAAAAAGAAGGAGAGGGCAAAAAAGTCCTAAAAAAAGAATAAAAAAGAATTAATTGGGTATTAGGGAAATAATCCCTAAGAGTGTTTTGGGTAAATGGGGTTAAAAAACAATTGGTGGAGCAAGTGAGTAATTTTTAAGCTGAAATTGGGTAAATGATCATTTTCCCTATTAAATAGCAATGAAGATTGGACTTGCATTTATCTCATATATATATATATATATATATATAGCAAGGTTCCAAAGAGAACGTCCTTGCTATAGTTAAGTTACGGATAGGTCAAGTACAGCCGTCCATTGCTTTAAATGAAAACCAACGGCTCAAATCGATCTCCAGTGCGGGTCGAAGTACAAAGACAAAAGAGAACTGTAGACTCTCCACTTTGATGAAACCAAAGTCTCTGGTTCTCTTTCTCCACCCAAAATCTAGGTCTTCTCGTCTCGAAATACTAGAAACTCATCTCAGGTTGCACGATCAGTCCCCACTGAATCTTTCTTTTTTCCTTTCTCTCATGAAAATTGTAGCTCTCTTATGGTCAGTAATCCCAAATCAGTTTTCGCGCCAAAAGTTGGAGACTTGGAAGCAGAGAAACACATCTAGAGTACGGATTCTCTCTTTTTTTTTATTTGTTTGATTTCCAATTACAAAATTTAGGGTTTTTTCCATATTTGGGACTTTTCTTCTTTCTGTTTCTGGGTTTCTTTTTTGTTTTGATTGTTGATATTATGTGTGATTTTCAGTTTCAAATAAATGGAGTCAGGGGATGATCAAGTTTATATTCCTCAAGTAAAGGCAGAGTTGATGCCTAAATTATACCAAGAGTTTGAAACAATAGATGATGTTGCTGCTTTCTACAATAGATATGCGAAAGAAGCAGGGTTTAGTATTAGAAGTCATTCTAGTGTGACCAGCAAAGATAGTTCCCAACTTATGAGGAAGGAGTATATCTGTTATAAGCAATGAGATTCCTAAGTTCAAGGAGAAAAACGTAAGAGAGGATTACTGAAATGAGTATGTCTGTTATAAGCAAGGAACTTCCAAAGTTGAAGGAGGAAAATGTAAGAGAGAATTACTAAAAGTGGGTTGTAAAGCAAGAATTGCAGTTGTGAGAAAGAAGGAGTCTGGAAGATATGCAATCTCTGTATTTGTCGAGGGTCACAACCATCCATTAACAAGCCCGCCTAGAGTACATTTGTTGAGATCTCACCGTCGTGTTTCAGAAGTTAATACAGTTCTATCACAGCAACTAAGCTTGGTGAATGTGGAGAAACATAAACAGTTTGAATTCTTTGGTGTTCAGGCAGGTGGCATTCAAAATATTGGTTTTATATAGCGTGATCTGTATAATTATGGGAGAATTTGTCGTGAAGAGAAGAAGAAGCATGATGGAGATCTACTGTACATGCATTTTCAGAATGAGAAAGAAAAAGATTCTTCTTTTGTCTATACAATGGAGTGAGATGAGGAAAACAGAGTAACACGGTGCTTTTGGGCTGACTCAATTTCAAGACGATCTTACAGCTTTTATGGAGATGTAGTTATCTTTGATACTACATACAACACAAATCAGTATGGAATGATTTTTGCACCATTCACTGGTGTTAACAATCATGGGCAGACAATCATCTTTGCTTGTGCAATCTTGAATGATGAGACAGCCGATACTTTTGTTTGGTTATTCAAGGAATTTCAAAATGCTATGCCAGGAGATGCACCAGAAAATGCCCCCAAGATGATCATTACCGACCCAGATCCTGCTATGACTAAAGCCATTTCAGAAGCACTCCCACAAACATTTCATAGATATCGCAGTTGGCATATTTAATTTTTTTGAGAAGCTGCAATTAAATATAGGGATTCCTACCAAGACTTTCATAGCTGCATATGGAATTCAAGTAGTAGAGAGGAGTTTGACTCAAGATGCATTGAAATTATTGAGAAGAGTGGGTTGAGTGATAACAAGTGGCTGGAAAGTATTTACAAAATTCTTTCATCATGGATACCAGCATATGTCAATCATGTTTTCTCTGCTGGAATGTCAAGTAGTCAAAGAGCAGAGAGTCAACATTCTTTCTTCAAGAATTATGTTTCTTAGTGGAATTCATTGGTGGAATTTATGGTTCAGTTTAAGAGGGAACTTCTTCACCAACGCCATTCTGAGTTAGAGGAGGATCATATTAATATTGATGAGAAGGCAAAAACTATCATGTCCCTTGACATAGAAGATCATATGGCCAAGGTTTATACACGTAAACTATTTTATGAAGTTCAAGAACAGTTGAGAGAGAGTTTCAAATATAAACTTGAACTTGTGTTTGAAATGTCACTCAAGAACAGTTTAAGGTTATATGAAAGAACATTGATACTTGTAAGTCTAGTGAACTTACTTACAAAAGAAATCTGATTTTGCATCATGCAGTTGTAGAAAGTTTGACAGTGAAGGGCTCCCATGTCAACATATTTTGGCATATTTGATTAAGATCCAAGATGTTGATAAATTGCCTATTCAGTACATCTTGAAGACATGGACTAAAGCTGCAAGACAGAGAGTTGTGTTAGATTCTAATGGAATGGAGATAAAAGATAACAAAGCTTTACTTGCAAGGAGGACTAAACTATTTCAGCATGCTACATATGCAATTGATAAGGTTATGGTGAGTGATGAGGCTACCCAGCTCTTTATGGAAGCATTGGATGCTTTTTTGGAGAATATTAAACCATTAATTAGTAATGAAAGTGGACAAAGTGCAGTAGGTTTCGAGACCGAGACCGAGACTGCTACTATTTAGCATGTTTTTAATGAACCAGATCAAGTGAGAGCAAAAGGGTGTGGGAGAAGGTTGAAGAAAGGAAAGAGAAGAGGAAAGTTAAGGTAAAGGCCAGTCAAGGTAGGCAATGCCATGGATGTGGACTATTTGGTCAGTCACATGAGAAAAGAAATTGTCCAACACTTCATGGAAGGTAAGATACTTGTGTTTGATATTATTGTTTATGGCAACATTTTTATCGATTGATATTTATCACTTTATTTTTGCTTATTTATGTAGACCTGATATTGATGAAGATGGGGATTCAATTTCCACTAGTATGGACGAGGATAGTTGTTCATCATCTCATTTGGCAGAATAATGTCTCAAACAGATAAGTTCACTACCAGAAAACATGCTCGCTAAGGTAAGCTTTGAGTTTTCTGTATTTGGTATTTTTTAGATTTTGCATCTGATTTGGTCAGTTTAAGGGATATGGATTTTGTGGTGTGTTTGATTGGTTGAGAAATAGTTATTGTGCTTATGTTTGATTTGTTCAGAAATAGCATTTGTTGATTGGTTTTGAGTTTGGATGCACTGATCAGTTTATGGCAAGACAATTTTGTGGTCTCTTTGATTCTGCAGGTTTTGGAAATGATTCTGCAGTTTATGGCTAGTCAAAAGGTGGATTCTGCAAGTTTTGGAAGTGTTTGATTCTGCAAGTTTTGTGGTCTCTTTGATTCTACAGTTTATGGCTAGTCAAAAGGTGGATTCTGCAAGTTTTGGAAGTGTTTGATTCTGCAGGTTTTGTGGTCACTTTGATTCTGCAGTTTTTGGATAGTCAAAAGTTGAAAGACATTTTGGAAGACATTTCAAGATCATTTCAATTGTGAATGGTCAAAAGTTGCGAATAGAAAGTTGATAGTCTTGTTGGAATATTGGATAGTCAAAAGTTGCTGATATGTAATGATTCCAGAAAATGAATGTAATGGTTTCATTCCTTCTATA
Source organism: Rosa multiflora (assembly GCA_002564525.1). Lineage (NCBI taxonomy): Eukaryota > Viridiplantae > Streptophyta > Magnoliopsida > Rosales > Rosaceae > Rosa > Rosa multiflora. The sequence goes on along the minus strand of BDJD01003281.1, from coordinate 19,709 downwards.
AAACTGTAGAGTACAACAAATGAACCTTCTCCAGCACAGCAAGAGCAAAGCTCTGTGATTCCAGAAAGTGCACATTACATTTCGCCTTTACTACTACAAACATTCCACAAATGAACACAGTTTTCCTATCCCACAGCCAATACATTATGCAGCAACCAATCCACCTGGTTCAAATAAAAATCGTCACTCATTGCTGGTGCATCCAAAGCTTGAAGAATCAAACACATCACAAAATCCATAAGCTAATTCACCAATAACAGCAACAATTTCTCAACAATATCGAAACCAGCGCAGAAGCTAATCAAACGGATGCACACAGTTTGATCCCTACAAAAGAGAAAGAGAACAAAAAATTCACGTCAATTACTCGGGAAAATTTAGTGATTCTATACAAGAATATTGAAATATATACTTCAACCTGAAACCAAACCATTTATTTAATGATGGTAAACTTTATGGAGTTCCAAGTTCCAACTTATAACCATCAAAATCATATCGGCCAAAAACAAAAACAAAAAATCATCCAAATTCTAATAGTTGCAGCCAACTGGACCTTCAGTTGATTGCATTATCAGTAAGTACATGCATCTAATGACAACCATAACCAGAATTAGCAAAATCCATTCATATACTTGTCATTTGGCTGAAGGAAGAGCAAAAGACGGTGAAAAACATCACTCAATTTTTGTCATGAATCTCCAAATCTCTGATCTGTTTGGTACTCGGATGAAAAATCAACCTAGGTGAATGCATTTTTAACTTTAAATAACTATAAGAAGAAAGTCTAAAAATGCAAGTCAACAGTGATAATTTTTCCTTTTCCTCTTTAGTGTTGGCAACTTATAGTTATGACATATTTTATGTTACATGTTCTATTCCATTACATATTATTAAGTAAAATAGAGTTGTAAATATGTTGTGTGCCAATTTGCACTACACCAATTTTTCAATCAGACGACAGTGAAAAACTGTCGTCTGAATATAGATTCTGCTGTTGTATATCTTAATCCCGTCTGATACATGAATCAGACAATACCAGAAAACTGTCGTCTGATAAAGTTTACTACAACAACGACTACTATACTATCTGTTGTCTAAATACCATGAAGAACAACAGCAATTGGTACCTTAACTCTTGTGCAAAGTAATTTCAGTTGACAAACCCTGGAAGAATGTTGACGTGTAACGAACATTTAGAGGACATTGATTTGTAAAAAAAAACTGTTGTCTGAAGGAAGCTTGTAGATCAGCAAAGTAATTGAATACTATTGACTAACTTTGAACAAGACAACAGCAAAACTATTAAAGCCATTGTGTGTCATTGCTTCAGACATCAGTTTTTTCTTTCTTTTTTCTTTATGTTCATTTGTTAGACAATAGTTTTTGATTGGTATTGAATTGTCTGAGATAGGAGAGAAGACATACATTCTGAAAAATTAAACAACACATCCTTGATTCCAAAAACCATTTCATTCCATCAGCAGTATTCATCCCAACATTTACACAGGAATTAACCTTGCCCAAGTGCCTATATCTATTTCATTAGCTTAACAGGCTTTCAAGTTTCATGAGCTTTACATGATAATAAAAAAGAATACAATTTGCCTCATCTCCCAAGATAGTTGTAAGCAAAATCACTGCAAGGAAAGAAAAGTGGATGCAATTAATAAACTGTTAGCGTATTGAGAGCATCATGCATGATCAAATACTAAAGATCTTATAAAAAGTAGATTGACACAAGTCAATCAAATAGTTTACGCACACTTGGGACTGATAAACTGGGGAAATCATATAAAAAAAATAACACAAAAGCCCTTGGTCGTAAAATTCTTATCAGTTTGTGCTAGCTGCCTGGCCATTTTGAAAATCACTTCCTGGCCAGGTGCAAGCTTTGATACAGAAGGGATAACACAAGAACTGGTTGAACAGAATGGGCAAAAAGGGCAGTGTTTTTACACATTAGGAAACATAAGAAACATGAAAAGAAGCAAGTGGTGGTGTGGATTTCATCTTCTGAGGAAAAATTATTGAGATGCACCGACCTTCACATAAGTTGACAGCAACAAACTGAAAAGGGAAATATTGAGGAAAAGAAAAGTCTACATAAAGGATAAGGAGAAAGCATAATTAAATCATTCATAGACCGGAGTACAAGTAGTTCCTAAACTCATCTTTCATAAAATACCCCATAATTGGCTATAAAATACCCCAGAATTGGCTGCCTTTATAACTACCATAAATGGTAACTTCACACTTGGCATCCCGCAATGTTGCTGATTTTACCGCCTAAACGAGGAAAGTTTACTTGTTTGTAATATATCTGAGTTGCCCTTGGTTAAAACTGCTTACAGAATGAGTAAGACATGCCCAATAGATCCATGAAAATTTAGGGTTTTAGTCCAGTTGATGTCAAATGCAGCATGCAACTGTATCTTACATCATCCTATAAAAAGTATGAACTTTCTTTAGAAGGATAAAACCAATAACCAACCTTTGGAAAATAATTATCAATTATACGGTGGAGGAAAACACTATGCCAACATAGAAAACAGATCCAAAGCATGATGGAAACAAACAACTGCGTACAGGGTTCTATTACCTGTCAAAAGTTGCAAGGATTGCAGCAGCTGGCAACTTGAATAGATTTGAGCTACCAGAGCTTCCAGTTTGAAACAATGGGGCAACACCTCCAGAAGAAGGAATAACTCCTACATCTCCTGGCACCAACAAATCTCCACAACCCTTAATGGTATCTTCTGGTGCACATAAAAGAAGCATATAATCACCAAACACTAAAAACCTGAAAATTTTCAAACTCCTAATGCAAATCAGGCAGTGCATCCAAAATTAAACTCTAGTGCTCCAAAAGAGAATGAATAACTGTACCTTGCAGATAGGGGAAGGCCTCTTCGGGCAAATATAACAGATCCGGACAAGATAGCTAGTGCTTCTCTAGTTACATTTGAATATGAGAATGCATTGCCACATAAAACAAGTGAAGAACGCTCAATATCAGTAGCAATAAGTGCATTATCTCCTTTTAATTCAAGGCCAATAATGTGACCAATGTCTGGACTGCATGATCAGATCAGACATACGAATTGGCTTAGGAAAATTGTAGGTAGCAACAGTAATAAATTTCACAAAAGAGAGGGATCTTGTAAAGGTTGGCATTTCGACCACTTAATATATATATATATATATATATATATGTTGTAAAACTATAGTAAACGAATTTGAGAGAGAGAGAGAGTATTATATAGAATCAGATTGTGTGTCTTATTCATCTCACCATAAGGAGCCTTATATAGGACTACATGGTGTACATAAAAGGGTAATGCTTAATTACAATCCAATCACTCCTACAGTTACAACCTATCAATCACCAATCTATAGGGATAAGCACCTATTACTCATCATCTATTTACATGATTATCCACAAATATTTACAACACTCCCCCTTGGATATTCCATGTCAATAGTGTTGCATAGGCTGAGCGCTTCTAAGTTGCCTCGTCAAAAACCTTGCCAAGTAATAAAAACCCTGTGGGAAAAAAAACAATCTTGGCCGAAGGAGAAAAAGAGCACAACGCGCTTGAGTGTGGAGTAGCAGTATCACAGCTTTAGAGATCGGTGAAGTCTTCTTATCAGCACCATAAGTAGGTAGTATGTCTACGAGAGGGATGCATTAGAGTTGCTACACCAAAACCTTGCCCGGTAAACCCAGTGGGAGAAACCCGTGGTCGAAGGGAAAAGATGAGCAAATGCATGTATATGTCGAATCAAAGCATCTTCAGGGTGTAGTATAAGTGGGGTAACCATGCTAAAGATGTGCCTCGTTAAAACCCCTTGCCAGGTAACAAAACCCAGTGGGACAAAATAACCCTGGACGAAGGACAAAAAGAGTACACGATGGTCAAGTGGGTATGCTGTCAAGTGGGTATGCTTCAAGATACTCCCCCTGAAAATTACATGTTAGGTAATTCAGATAGTTTACGTAGACCAATACCTTAAACATGCTTCTGGAATGCAAACTTTGGTAGTGACTTGGTAAAGAGGTCTGCACGATTGTCTTCAAATCAAATATGCTTAACTTCAATCTTCTGATGCTCCTGTTGTTGCTAATTGAAGGAGAACTTCGAAACAATATGTTTGGTGTTGTCTCCTTTGATGACACTCATCTTTATCTGCTCTATGTAAGCAACATTATCCTCGTAGATAATGGTTGGTTCATCAATGGTGGAATGCAGTCCACATGTGCTTCGAACACGTTTTGTAACGGCTTTTAGCCATGTACATTAACATACTGCTTCGTGAAGAGCTAGTATCTCAGCATGATTCAAAGAGGTAGCAACAAGTGTCTATTTTGTAGACCTCCAAGAAATTGCAGTATTCCCAATGGTGAAGACATAACCAGTTTGGGAACGTGCCTTGTGCGGGTCTGATAGATAGTCTATATCAGCATATCCAACAAGGCAAGCATCATTCTGAAGATCAAGGGGGTTTGATCCATTCCTTGATGCGTAGGGATAGAATAAGTCCATATCTGCCATACCTCTAAGGTAGCGAAAAATGTCTTTTATGCCATTCCAGTGGCGGCGTGTTGGCGCAGAGCTATATCTAGCTAACATCCTTGATGCGTAGGGATAGAATAAGCCCATATCCGCCTTACCTCTAAGGTAGCGAAAAATGTCTTTTATGCCATTCCAGTGGCAGCGTGTTGGCGCAGAGCTATATCTAGCTAACAAGTTCACATCAAATGAGATGTCCTATCTAGGGCATTAAGCCAAGTACAATAATGTGCCTATTACACTTAGATATGGGACTTCTGGTACCAATATCTATTCGTTATCATCTGCAGGACGATACGGTTCTCTCTAGACTTCAGACGACCATGGGTGTGGTTGCTTTTATCCTCATTAAAGCATCTTAACATCTTCTGGATGTAATTTGGTTGATGGACCAAAATTTCATCTGCGCTTTGCTCGAGCTCCAGGTCGAGACAATAATTTGTTCTCCCAAGGCCTTTCATCTCAAATTCCAACTTCAGGTGCTTTGCGGTTTCCTTGATCTCTTCAGAAGTATCGATCAAATTCATGTCACTGACATAGACCGCCACAATTCCAAACTAGGAACTTGTTTCCTTAATAAACACGCATGGGCATCGTTTATTATTCACATATCCCATCCCGATCAAATATTCACTTAGACGGTTATACCACCTCCGTCTAGATTGTTTCAATCCATAAAGTGAACGCCTCAAAACTAATGGAGAGCGTGTTCCGTGGTCTAGAACTATTTGCATCGGGTATATTAAGTCCTTCAGGAACTTTTATGTATATCTCTGTATCGTGATCCCCATAGAGATAAGCTGTGACCACATTCATAAGCTGCATATTCAGTTTTTCAGAAACTACCAAACTGATAAGGTAGCGGAATGTTATGACGTCCATTACGCAAGCGTACGAATCGTTGTCAAGTAAGGGAAATATTTGGACCTTAGTTTATCGTACCTCGGGGATTAGGTGTTAGACCTAACCAAGATAATTGGCGGTAGGATACTAAAAGCACACACGAAAAATAAAAAGTATAAACAATCAAGGCACAAAGCCTTGGCAATGCTCGGCTTAGCTCACACCAAGCCTATAAAAAATAAAGAGTAAAATAAGACTATAAACAATCAAGGCACCAAGCCTTGGCAATGCTCGGCTTAGCTCACACCAAGCCTATTCAAAGCCACTAACTTGTAGCCTCAAGATGGGTATACACAAATGAGTCGAAGGATTTAATATTTGAGAGTTGATTTGAACTAAACAAAAAGTAATAAAATGCAAAACGATTAATAAAAATGCAAGGAAATTAAATTAGAAAAGTGTGAACAATATAATGAGAATGTCGGGTGCTAGGGAGGTTCCTTCACCCAAATCTCATGTGTCGGAAGCTAATCTAATGTAGATGCAAATTTCCTACTTTGGCGGTAGCCGTATCCAAGGCGGTTCAAGGCTCAAGGACCGAAATTCCCTTTCATTGTATTCCTACTCCGGTTCACGGGTCGTAGGAACTCACTTGGCATGAATTAGAGCCGGTTCAAGGGTCTCTAATTCACATCAAGAGGCCTAAAGATCGAGGAATTAGACTACTAAGCGACCCGCCCGCGCATTCACGCAACGGGTGTAAATTACCATGCTTATAACCCCTCGAATACGAAATTGAAGGTTTCTAGCTTAGGAATTAGAGGGGGTCAAGCCTCTAACTCCATCCTAGACATGCGCAAAATACACACCCTAGAGTTGACTAGGCTCCTAGACATGTATTTTAACCCAACAAAAATTGATATAAGCATCCAACAAATTAAATTACATCATGACATTAAAATAGGCATCCTTTACATAACATTTGGACTAGGGCACACAACCCTAGCCCCCAACAATAAATCTACTCACCACCCATCATTAAACAAACATCAATATACCAAATTTAAAGAGGAACAAAGTGAAGAGAAGTAGGAGTAACAACAACAAGCCACAAATTGCTAGAAAGCAATTATGGCTAGCCTTGATTTATGGCTCCCCACTTTTACCCAAATTTAATGGCGATGAATTTCTCGATGCTTGGGCTCCCCCTTTGAAATTTGTGGAATTGATGAGAAGATTGAATCTTAGTGAGGTAGATCTTGGTGAGGAGGAAAGAAAATCTTGGTGAGGTGAGAAAATCTTGGTGAGGAGGGATGAAAATCTTGGTGAGGTGGGATGAAAAAGATGAGAAGGAAGAAATTGTGAGAGAGAGAGTTGGAGGTGGGTTGGAGAAGAAGAGAGAGAGGGGTGATGGTGGGGAGTGCGGCAGGAAGAGGTGAAGAAGAATAGGGTTTGAAATGGGTCTGGGGTGAGGTTGCGGCTGTTTTGGGATTTGAGGTGAGGGAGAATTCGGTGTGCAGCTGCTACCGTAGGAATGTATATATGTCTATATATATTAGGTCATGGTATGTGTAAGCCGAGAGAGAGAATAGAATCAGGATGGCAAAAAGGCATGTGGTTGGGAGAGAAATGAGATAAGAGGGGGATAGGTGGCAGTGTGTCATTGGTTAGAAGAAAATGATTTTTTTTTTTTCTTTCTCTCTTTGCTTTGCTAGCTGCACAGCACGTGCATGATTGAAGGATGATGGCTGACTTTGATTGATTAATCAAAGGTTTGATTAATTAATCAAATAATTGATTAACTTAAACCAATTTTCTTCTTCTTCTTTTCTATTTTTCTTTCCTCCTTTTTCTTCCATTTTCTTCTCACACGTCTCCATGCATTTTCGCATATATTATCTGAAGCAATTGGATCCCACTCCTTCGATGACATTGACCACGGTTGACCAAGCTTTACTATTTCGTCCTTTTGTCGGAAACTCCAATTTACTCCACTTTGGTACAACTTCTTCTGAAATCCACAACTCCGCTTATTTACTACAAAATAAATAAAAATGGATTAATTACATAATAATTGACTTGAGAATTAACTTATTTCTAGTGTTTTAGATATAATTACACGCATATAAATTAGTATAATCACGCCACTAGATGAGCCTTCTGTATCACAATCTCGTTTTTCTCATTACGCTTCCTTACAAATACCCATTTAAATTCTACGGGTTTAACATGGGGAGTCGAAACAACAGGTCCAAACACCTTTCTCTTTGTCAAGGAATCCAATTTGACCTGTATTGCTTATTTCCTTTTTGGCCAGTCGTCTCTTCGTTAATATTGATCAACAAAGCAGGGTTCGAGGTCATCACTTATTATAATTTCGGTGGCCACCGCAAATACTAATATATCATCGATGATAATCTCGATCCGATTCCAAATCTCACTAAATTTACCGAGATTTCTCTATTCTCAGGAGTGGGTTCAAATGTTGGAGCGCCCCCCAACATCGTCTCTTCTAGGACAGACCCATAATCCGGATTTATCTCATGAGATGAATCGGTTTGAGATTGCGATGTCAAGAGGATTCGTTTGTGCCAAGCTTACCCTCTTCTGGGGATAAGAATCCTTCGAACCTAATGGTCTACCTCAATTCTGGGCAGGGACATATGACTGGTTAGCTGCCATGGTCGTACCTCGTCCATCTGGGACGACACATCCTACGGGGACGTCTATCCTTGCAGGCACATTTGCAGCAGGTATATGATCTCGTCACTTTTGCTAGATCATAGAAAGTGTCTCTATAGATCTAGAATTGTCTGCACTTCAGTATTTTCATGCGGTTTGGGGATCAAGATGAGACATTGTGGGGACATTCCATGTTAATTCAGGCCGTTCATCAGGAACGGTGACGTTCTTATCTCCCCCTAACGGCGGGAAGACTGTCTCATCAAAGTGACAATTAATCCGCAAATCTAATGGTAAAGAGATCGCCTGTCAAGTGCTCTAAAGAGCATATAATAGATGAGATTCATAATCGACATACACGCCCATCTTTTGTTGAGGACCCAATTTTGTACGTTGTGACGGCACAATTGGCACGCGAACTGCATACCCAAATGCGCATAAGTGCGAAACATCAGGTTCGTACCCAGTCACCAACTGTAACGCGGAGTAAGGTTGGGTAGCAGTGGGCCTCAACGGGACCAACATAGCTACATGCAAGATTGCATAGCCCCATGCAAAAACTAGGAGCTTGGTGCGCATTATCAAGATTCTATTTGCGAGACCATCTTGGGTGTGAACATAGGAAACTATATGTTCAGCATCAATCCCAAGGGATATGCAATAATCATCGAAAGACTTCGATGTAAACTCTCCGGTATTATCAAGTCTTATAGACTTTATGGGATAATCCGAGTGGTGAACCCTCAATTTCATGATCTGGGTGAGAGTTTAGCAAAAGCAGCGTTTTCTTGTGGACAATAGTGTAACATGTGATCACTTTGTCGATACATCAACCAAAACCATTAATATTTAACTGGTCCACATGGTGATTGGATATGTCCACAAATTTCCCTTGCATTCTGTGCAGAAAAATGGTGTCTCCAATGTACGCTTCTGGCCACACACTTTGGAGGTTATGCAAAGATATTACACTCATTTTTCTCAGTGGTTTCAATGTGATAACCGTTGGTTCGAATAGCCTTAATACTCAATAACGTTCTTCTGGAACGTGGAGATTATAAGGCCTAATTAATGGTAGGTTTTCAGTACCATTGGACAACATAAAGTAGGCTTTGCCATAGCCCTCTATCAGGTTGGATTGCCCTGATACGGCTGTCACAGAGGTATGAATAGACAATAAGTTTGAAAAATATCTCCGATCTGGGAGTATGGTGTGCGTAATAGCACTTTTAACCAGACAACAAACTTCCCCACAGAATATGCCTATTCATTTATTTAATTCAATGGATCACATGTATGAATAAGTTTATTGAATTAAATATATTCGAACATAACCACATTTCTATAATCCAAAATAATTGAAAACATAAATCACCAAAATCCGAAGATGTTTCATTCATTAAGATGAAATAGATATGGCACAAGGGGCCAATTATACCCATGTCTTCGAGTTCTAATCCTCGGTATGTTCAGTAACTGCCTGAAAATCTGTGATCTCTAGTGTGGAATCAATAGAAAATGACCCTTTAATAAAGTTGGTATTTCGAGTTCCGCGACTTGCGTAATACTCATCTACTACTTAGACTATCGCACAACAGGTGCAGGACCAGCAGTCAATTCCTCCACATTGATAACAAAGATCATGCTGATTCTGGTGACGACA